>APFE031672945.1:3742-20059 GCA_000404065.3 Pinus taeda | reverse complement strand
TGGGTATACTTCTTAAAACTCAAGAGTGAAGTATTTAACAAATTCTTGGCCTTTAAGGCCTTTGCTGAAAAACAATCTAGACATCAAATTCTTAAGCTAAGATCTGATAATGGCGGAGAATATGTTAAAAATGACTTCATCAACTTTTTCACTGAGAATGGAATTCAAATGCAACATACTATTCCATATACTCCACAACAAAATGGTGTAGCTGAAAGGAAGAATCACACCTTAAAGAAAATGGCTAATTGTATGCTTCAATCTAAAGGACTTAGTATTAATTATTGGGTAGAAGCAATTAACTGTGCAAATTACATAATAGATCACACTCCTACTAAGGTTTTAAAGAGTATCGCTCCAGAAGAAGCATGGAGCTCAATTAAACCAGATGTGAGTCACTTTCGTGTTTTTGGAAGTGAAGCATGGGCCCATATTCCAGATGAAAAACATAAAGCTTTAGAACCTAAGAGTGAAAAATGTACCTTTGTGGGATATTCTGAAGATGTCAAAGGATATAGACTTATTCCATTTAAGTCCAAAAATGTTATCATTAGAAGAGATGTAAAGTTTGATGAAAATAAATCGGCCTACGAGCCTAGTTCGGCGCATGTGCCACCTCTCTCTATCTCTTCTACTTTGAACATATTTCTTCTTCAGATGATGAAAGTGAGGATGACAATCCTCCCCCACCTTCTCAGGATCCTCCTTCAGCTCCTTCACTTCCAAAATGGGTCCGTGCTACTAGGAATGCAATAGGTGATCTTGCCGGTGACCCTATAGATCAACGTCATACACGTTCCGAGTTCGAAAAGGCCTCTTCTTTACTGGCTCAAGTCTCAGCAAATTATGATCCTGACACCTTTGCAGAAGCTTCAGGCCATCCAGATTGGGGTGGAGCTATGAATGAAGAATACCGTTCATTATTGGCAAACGATACATGGGATCTTGTTCCTCTACCAAAGGGACAAAATTTTTTTAGATGCAAATGGGTTTACAGAACCAAGTATGGACCAAATGGGAAAGTTGATAAACATAAAGCTTGTCTTGTTGCCAAGGGCTTTTCACAAGTTGAAGGCATTGACTATACTGAAACCTTCTCCCCTGTTGCCAAAATGAACTTTGTCCGCCTTGTTCTTTCCCTTGCTGCCTCTTTCAAATGGGAAGTCCATCAGATGGATGTTAAATCTACCTTCTTACATGGGGACTTGCATGAAGAAATCTATATGGAACAACCTATTGGGTTTATACAAACAGACTCCAGCCTTGTATGTCAGCTTAAGAAATCCCTTTATGGTCTCAAGCAAGCTCCTCGGGCTTGGTATGCCAAAATGGATAGCTTTCTTTCAGAATCTGGCTTTCCTAGTTGTCATTTTAACAATACTGTCTACACCAAGAAAGTGGGCAAGTCTCTTATCATTCTTGTTCTTTATGTTGATGATCGTATCCTCACTGGTAGTGATCCCAAACTTATCCACCATGTGAAGTCCAGCTTAAAAAGAAGTTTGAAATGACAGACTTAGGACACTTACATTATTTTCTCACTCTACAAGTCTTGCAATCCAAGGAAGGTATTTCCCTTTCCCAATCCAAGTATGCCTGTGAACTTCTACGCCATTTTCACATGGAAGACTATAAGCCAGCTCCTTCTCCCTTTCAGTTTGGAGCCAAACTTTCAGTCACTTGTACTTCCCTTGAAATTGATGCTACCTTATACCGTCAACTTGTAGGAAAACTTTTGTATCTAACCCATACTCGTCCTGATCTTTCCTTTGTTGTTGGTCTTATTGCTCGGTTTATGCAAACTCCACATGAAATTCATTTGAAAGCAGCTAAAAGAATACTTCGTTATGTTCGAGATACAGTTTAGTTTGGAATTCATTACAATGCCGAAGCATCTCCTCTATTGGTTGGTTTCACTGATTCCGATTGGGCTGGTGACCCTGATGATCGGAAGTCTACTGCCGGTTATGTGTTCACTCTTGGTTCAGGACCTATTACATGGGCTTGCAAGAAAAAAGGTGCCATTTCTCTTTCTTCAGCAGAAGCAGAATATCGTGGTGCCGTAGAAGCTAGTAAGGAAGTCTTGTGGCTTCATCAGATCCTACCAGAGTTTGGCTTTCAGCAGCAGCATCCAACTACACTTTGGTGTGATAATCAAAGTGCCATTCGACTATGCAAAGATCCAGTCCAGCATCAATGTAGCAAACACATTGAACTACACATGCACTTCATCAGAAAGCTCATTCATGACCATGTTCTTGAAGTGCAATATTGTTCAACAGATGATCAAGTTACAGACATCTAAATAAAGGCTCTCACAGAGGCGAAGTTTACTAAACTTCGATTTAAGGTTGGAGTTTAGGAAGTTGTCACTAAGGGGGGATAGGCTCTAGTGCCTCCTTCCTTCTCCTATTGTGTCATATTTGTAAATCCTTCAATCCTATCCCAAGTTGTTCTTAAGGGCGGATACTAGGATATTCCGACACATAGGAATAATTAAGTATAACTTGGTCTAGTATAGAGTTAGGTAAAGTGTGTTTCTTTACTATGTACATTTGTAACTTACAACTCGATGGTCACGATATGTAGTGATCTGCCGGTTCATTCTCTCCTCGGTATTACCGACACTTGATCCGTGGCTTAACACTCGATTGGTCCATGAATTCTATTTAAAGCGCACGCGGGGTCATTTGTAGGTTAACCGTTCACGAGAGAAGCTTATGTAAATTTTCATTCTTTTATTAATAAATTGCCTGAAGTGGCTGCATTGGCTCAGGCCGTGGATTGTTTCCCTCTTTAAGGGCTTTAACCACGTCAAAATACTGGTGTATTGATCTGTGATCTGTTTGTGAGCAGTGTCCTTTGGTGTTCTGCCTGAGGAGCTTACCCTATAAATTCCTACAAACACCATACCAATGAAGACATAATTATATATTTCAACTATAATCACTCTTACCATGATACACCAACAAAATTTCAAAAGAAGTTAATAACAATAATATTTGAATGTACATTCACCAATCCAATGCAGCAATTAGGGTTCCAAACTTCAAACGATGGTCAATGCAGGTTAAATTGAAATGAACTTAATCCAAAATCACGATCAATATTTAATAAAACACTTGCACTCAATGCACAAAGACCATATTAACCAACCTACAGAGGTTGAATGATATAGCTCACAATGCATGGACTGAGTACTCCATTCAACTATTATAATTCTCACAGACTTGGCTGAACGCACAGGGAATTCAATAGAGTTCAACCAACACACCTACAAACATCACATAAATGAGGTAACACATATAATACAACAGAGAAAGTTGGAGCTTTGATGGTGACTATTCAACCTTCACATCTTCGTGTGGGCATAAATTTCTCTTGAAAAAATTATTTGGCATCACCCACCTATCTTCCTATAGGAATTATTTCTCCACCTTTTGATCATCGGCAACATCAACATTAAATGTTGGATTCCAGGTAGGGACTATTACATCTGCAGTAAATGTTAGGGTTCCAAGAGTGTAAGTTGGATAGAAATGGTAGGTGGCTTAAAGATTAAGGTAATGCATGTGAGGAGGCTCTCTCCTTAGTTATAAACTTATTCTGGTAAGTCTTGCTAGCATTCAATATCCACATGAGCCAGGAGGGTCTGTGTTCAAGCATCATTCAACAATGTTTGTACAAAGATGTGGGTATGCTGGCTAGAACATTATGTGTATAAGTGATGCATATATGTCAGGGCCTTAGAGTGGAAAAGGCATCATCATGAAGATCGTTAGAGTAGGCAAATCATAAAAAAGGAGTTACTAAGGCAGATAATGTAGCTATGATTTAACTGATAGGATATTCATCAAATGTAGAACTGATAGTCAAACTATCATGCACATAGAAACCACAAAATCAATTGCTCAAAATAGAACAAAGTAGGAGAATTCCCGTTCTGATACCATATTAAGCACAACAATGATGAAGACGAATATGAAAAATAATCATTGAATGCATATATTTTTAATGTCTTATAAATTTATAATACATTGGTGTGACTCTTGGATTCATCTTCCAAGGTCTCTTAGACTCCTTTTGTCTATTCAACATCGACACCATAACCCTTAATGGATTATGTGTCCAACATTTAGTTTGAAATTTTGTTAGTTAGATTAAAAATTGTTTGTGGTCACTGATTCATTGGTATGTTCTTGTTAAGTGCAACTAAAATATTTCTTAAATATGTTTATTATGTGTAAGAGTTAAAGCTCTAATAATTTTCTTAGAATATGTAGAGTTAATTATAAGTGAATTAAGAGGTGATTATTAAATATGGATATGATTTTTATGAGATAGTGGTGTATATATAAAATTGAATGTTTAATCTTGAATTAGATTGAAGTATTTTTTATTAAATTTAAATTCTTATAATTGTTTTACTATTATTTCAATTTTTAATTTGTAATTTTGTATTTGATTTATAGCATATGCTTACATTATTTTTTGTTTATTTTAATATTTTTAGATAAAAAAAAGAGGCCCATATTACATGGAACACTCCCTCTGAGCCCCTTAGATATCCCATGTTGATGGGAGGTGTTACTTTTGACTCACCTAACCTTTATGGTCTCACTAAGGAAATGGGGTTACAAAATTTACTCACACTAAACTTAACATAATCAACTTTGGATGCTACCATCACATATAGCTTTTTTAGAGATTTGTGGTGATGTAAGTTTTACCTCAATGTAATTAGTTCTCTTGCTCTCATATCACACTATCTTTCTATGCATACCACAACTATGTACCTAATGCTCTTACCACCACATTTTGGTTCATTTCTCTTTGCATAATTGAGTATTCCCGACACATAACTCAATCTAACAACACATATTCTTTGCATACCCCGTCTTCTGCATCAGGGATTTTTTTTCCTCCCATCCCCAACCTTTCATGTTGACTTCCACAACACATTCCAGAGGAATGTGTGGGTTGCCCTTTACCCAGGAAGCCCATCCACTCTTTAATTCTTTGCTATCAAAGGCTTCAGTTCATCAAGAAGATAGGTGGTGAAATAAATATTCTGTATTTTGTTATAGGCAACTCTTCCTCCCTATACCTTTGAATCCATGTCCATCCTTAGCTTGGTCATTATTTACATTTCCATAATATTTACATGAATTACAATTCGTAGTGACACTTACAAGAGGGGTAGCACAAAGGGTTATCATATACCCACCCCCTTAGAGGAAAACCATCGTTGTTGTTCTATACCCAAGAACAAAAAATTAAACAATGAGCTTTATATACACATATCATTTTTCACATTCATTTACAAAGTAAACACAAAATGGGTAAGATACTAATCTATATTTATGAAGGAATGAAATGAAATACATATTTAAACAAAAACAAATAGATAAAATGAAATAGAGCTTCAATTAATAAGTAAGATCTGCTAAAAATTATGTACATGAAGAAAGGAAACAAACTAGCTCAAGCGATAGTCGTTTATCTCTGAGAAGAGATGTGATAGCTACATTCTTTCTGAAATGATTACAATGAGGCTATCAAGCCTTTTTACCATGAAGAAATAATGGGAAACCCTAAAAATCTAAAGACCTAATCCTAATAGATGAAGCGCCAAAAGCTTGAGGGCCCTGCTTGGGTTAGCTGGAATGTCAATCATTTTTAGCCACAACCCTAGGGATTGTGTATGACCAGCCTTATCGCCCACTTGAAATTTATGTGGCACCCGATGTTGATAATGGTTTTATTATATTTGGCATTGGATTTATCCAAGATATCATGAACATGCTCGAAGATGTTCTAAATGCATTCAATAAGCCTGGTAGCTTTATTAGCTTGAGACTGAACATGTGTAGATTCTATTTGTGTGTAGAAATTAGGTTGTACATTTACAACCATTCATGAAATTTTAATCTAAATCACATGGCACAAACTTACAATACTCCGCTGCGGACATTAATTCACAATTTGAAACAAATATCTCAAACATGTAAGAAGAAATAACACACATGAAACATGTATTTTTATGTGGGGAAATAAATATGCTAAAAACCCTAATGTCTCATCCATTAATCAAATTAAATAGAGATGCATTACAATTTATTTACTCAACTGAGCTCACCCTACAAGTGCCCAAACTATCTCTCTTCTCACTAGAGGCCTCTGAGCTAGACCTAGTCAAAATTTTCCTCGACTTGAGCTCTTATTTCATTGCACTGTTACTAGAGGAACTAGCCCCTAATATTTAGGAAATTCCCTCAATTGAATTGCATAATTCCTTTAGGCTAATTATCCGATGGCGTTGAATACATGTACAGTCCTGACTAGTCTACAACTCATGTTAATTGCCTTGGAATTTCCACCTCAACCAGTTAACTCAAATTCTCTTCATGCATTATCTATTTTGGGTTGATTGATCAATTAACTAGATGATCACTGAGTTTAACTAAAGTCCCACTGTTTAACTCGCCTTCCAATAGTTCCTCCGAAAAATAGAACTAGTTTAACTAAAAACAACTTGAGATGACTCATGTTGATTGCTACAAATTAACAATGACATGTAGAAATGAAGTCTAACTCCTCCAACTCGAACTTTTTTATATAGACTAAGTGACACAAGCCATGTCACAAGCTAACATCATATTTAAATTTTCTCAATTTAATCAGGTAAAATCAAATTGAAAATTTCTTATTGTATTTTTCAACATACCATAACTCTTATGATTTTTGTAATGATCTCAGATAAAAAAATTATCTAAATCTATAATGGTCCTAAACCACCCTATATATCATACCATAAGATAGGAACTATAAAGGAATCATTATCCTGTTATTGTAATTCAAATGCCATTATGAAGTATACCATGTTTGATTTATGGTTTGAAGTTGAAAATTGCCTTAAAAAGTATAAAACTTCACGCACCATGCATAATGTCATAAACCACCATATATATACCTTATAAAGTGAATATTTTTCCACGAATATATATTGAGAACCATTACAATATCTTTTTAAATAGCCTATTCATGATCTAAAGAAGGTCTTGAACCATCCTCTTAAAAATCATGAACTTACATATAGACATTGCACATAAATTTAATATATATGTAGAAACAAATTTTCCAAGCTACACATGGGTTTGATTTGAGAATAAAAATAAACATTTTATATGGTCGAAGATTGAAAACTTAAATTATATCTCTTAAAATATTATATTTTAATTTGTTAATTTGGGATTATTAAGCTGAGAGGTTCATATACAATTCAATATTAATAAGATGTATAATTCCATTTTTGTTAACATAGAGTGTTGATGTATTGGTTAAAAAAAATATTTTTTAAATTAAAAAATAATATGGCTTATATTCAAAATAAAAGACAAGAAACCTAGTACTACTTGGATTGTGTTTTTTTTATTTGTTGCTGATATTACATATATTTATGGTAAAAATATTTTGCTGATTTTTAGTTATAAATAAAATATTTCCATATACATAAATAAGATAATTTTATATTAACAATATCCGTTCACATCAGTCATAAATAAAATATTCAATGTAATAAATAAAATAATTTTATTTCAACTTTTATAGAATTACTTTAAAGCAATTAAATAAAAAAAACAAATAAAGTTGGGATATTATTTATATTTCATTTTATTTGGAATAATTAATTTTATTTAATAATATAATAATGTGTATACATTATAGTCTATGGTTAGTAGTATTATTGGAAAGAAATATGTTGGCAATCCCTTGTGTATACATTTTTTTATTGAGCCAGAAGCTTATTCTATCCCTTGTTAGGAAACAGGTTAATGACCCAAAACAGAGCAAGAATTTAAGCCTACCGCTTTGAATAATGGTGAGGAGTCACCTTACTCCCCTTTGAATAATATTGTACTCACTGATTTGACAACCTAATTATGACAAGTTTTCCCACATTTTATACTTACAACATAGCCTCAACTTTTTTATAGCTTAAATGACCAAGCCATTTGCAATAAAATATCTAGATTCAAATCCTGCATAGGAAACTCTTGGAGAGACATGATTAGATCCTCAAATGATAATTTCAACAAATCATCTTGAAAGAACTTCAACAGTGCCATACCCACCTGGAAAACAATCTTCATGCCCTTGAAGAGAAAAACGTCTCAGATCCTGACAACTAATTTGAATGGCAAATCTACAGAGAACACTGTCAAGAACTAGTAGTTTGCATACATTGATGGTATGATCATTTGCTCCTTAAAATGCTTGCCTAACTCTAGTAGTTGTTCCTTCACAAGTGTTTCAAAGTCAAATAGGCATTTGTTGACTAGAGGTAGACCATCCAGGTATAGTCTTCTCAATGGAGTGTTCACTCCATCTTCGAGCACCACAATCATCACCCAAATGCATTTTCCTCCGACATGTATAGCGGAAGCACGCTTGCTATGAAACTCATCCCCTGCGTATACCCCACATCTTTGTCCTTCAACACATTATCGAGAGACCTCTTCCCCTACCTGGTTTGAAATAATTCGTGGGATCTCAAAGTGCGAGGGACATCTTTCGCTATCTGTTTCTCAATTGATTCAGAGGTTTCTTGCGATAGCATTTGTGAGTAAATTCTCAGGTTTTGTAACCGAAGGTCATGACTACTTGAAATGGGTTGCCAAACTATACTCTCTACAGTCTCTCATCTTTGATGTCAAGGTGCAACCCTCCTCCAAGTCGATTTTTGAGTCTCGATTTACTTATTTTTTTTCAATTTACAGGTATCTCTCCATTACTATGCCTTGATATTCTTCAGTTGTTATGGGTACCAAGACCTTTCATGGCACTTGCTGGAGCACTCGATCACCTGTAAAGCCAAGAATTCCTCAGTGGTTACTGCTATGACAAAGACCCTCATGTCTTGTAACATCCCAAATTTTCTTACAAACCTATTGCACTTGGTTTATTTGTTTCAATATGCATTGTAGAATACATTTCTCTCGCTAATTCTCATCTTATTTCTTCTTCCAGGAAAGAGGGAATGGTCAGGTGTGACTACCTTCAAAGCTCTACAAGATTAAGCCTAATGGCTCCATTGCCACCACCAAGGTCTAAAATATTTAGCCTGAAGATGTAGATGAGGGGTAGAGTCTCTTCCACTCATAGATGTTGATGAAGTGTTTCTAGTTGTAGTTAACTGATGATAGGGAGAGCCAAAAGAACATCATCCTAATGGAGGTCGTTAAGTAGTTTGGCCTACCGACTACACCACACTAGCAGCCATACACCATTGGGTGGCTCCACTAAGGGAAATATCTTTGCATCAGTCAATAGTGTCACCTTCCCTACCACATCAAGTAGTGTACTGTGTGATGTCACTCCCCTCAAAGTTTGTTACGTTTTATTAGCCTTGTCATACTTGTGGAAGTGTCATGTTGTGTATGAGTCCAAAACTATATTGTTATTATCACTTTAGGCAAAAAACTATTAAGGATACCAAAGGTAGGGACACCTATTACCATTTATTTTATGTATGCTAAGAAGTGAACAATGTAAACTTTGAAACGGGAACTATAAACTCCAAACAGGAACTCTTGCAGAAAAAACCCCAAAAGAACATGAAAAATAGTGCTAAAAATGAAAAGTGTTATGCTCGAATAACATTTTTTTTCTAGGGTAAATTTTCAACATGTGTTGATGAAATAAGGTTTGTTTTGTTTGGTTTGTTTTGTTTTTTTGTTTTTTTGTTTTTTTTGTTTTTTTTTTTTTTTATTATTATCTGTTTTTTTGTTTTTCTTTGTTTTCGTTTTTCTTTTTTTTTTTGGTTTTCTTTTAGGATAAATTTTCAACATTTTCAAATAATTAAATGAAAAATAGATATTATTTCTATTTCAATGTTCAATTGGATAACTAATTGTTTTAAAAATATATTAATAAAAAAATTAAATAATAATTACGCCCCTCTGAAATCAACTCCCCTCAGCGCCACCTTTCACCATTATGCACCTTCAGATTTAATGTTAGATGATTGAACAAAAATCAACCATTAGATTTATAATTAGTTAATAGTTAATAACTAGTAATTGCATCAAATGTTGCAAAGGAAACACCATAAAGCATAAATTGGAGAAGAGTCGTGGCATATAAAAATCCATTATGCCAATCCATCATGTAGGCGCCTAATTTGTCATAAATTGGAGATGAATCGTGGCGTATAAAAATCCATTATGCAGGTGCATAATTTGTCATTAATTTGTCCTCTTGGATCCGAAATCACTGCATATTTTGAGAGCTGTAGAGGTGATATCAACCTCTTTCCCTTTTGCTTTGAGAGCTCTGGAGGTGATATCAACCTCTTTCCCATTTGCAAACTACTATACCACTAGGTTTGTCTCCCTTCATCAGATGGTTGGATGATTGATAAGGCATAACACTCAAATGCTTAAGACAGAAACTTGCAAAGCTAAAATGCACAAGAATATTGATTCCCAAAACATTTTGTATCTTATGCTTCTGAGAAAATTTCTTTTATAAGATTTTACTTAAGATGAGATCTGATTAGTTTTGACAAAGTCAGCTTTAACTAATAAAGAACATAAACTAAAAATGCATAATTCTCAAGATTAACCATGCCTTTATTATCCTACAATTAACTATTAAGACTAGCTATAAATGATTTCGACAAGTGGCACATCATTTCTTCATTATTTTAGCAAAAATGACCCCACCTTCTTAACAAGGGGCACGAAGTTTTTCCTAAGAAGGAAGTTGGCTTTGGTGCCCAACAAGATACATCGTAGTCTAATGCTATAGGTCTAATAGTGTGTCTTCCTCCAACAACTATTGAAAATCCAAAATTTTATCAGGTGGGTTGGAAATGTGAACTTCCTCTTCCAGAATAGGAGGTTCATAGGGCTTGAGATGATTAACATTAACTAGAGTAGAAGGTTCATAGGGATTGAGATGATTAACATTAACCACATTGTGGAGGTGATGCTGGCAAGGCAAATCTAAATGACATAGGGTTTGAGATGATTAACATTAACCACATTATCTTGGAAATGCTGAGCAAATCTAAATGACATGCATTCAAGGAAAATCTAAATGACAGGCATTCACACCAACCTGCTTGAGAGGTTCATAGGGCTTGAGATGATTAACATTAACCACATTGTGGAGGCAATGCTAGCAAGGAAAATCTAAATGACATGCATTCAAGGCAAATCTAAATGACATGCATTCACACCAACCTCCTTGAGAGGTTCATAGAGCTTGAGATCATTAACATTAACCACATTGTGGAGGAAATGCTACCAAGGAAAATGTAAATGACATGCATTCACACCAACCTGCTTGAGAATAATACAGGGACTATAGTAGATGCCCTTGAGTTTATGATGTCACTTCACAAAGAAATTTAAAAATATAATAAATAAAAAGTCATTATTTAAGCAAAAAAATTCTACTATTATACAAAATATTAAAATATCTACTTACTAAAAATCATAAAATAAAATATCAAAAATTTTATTAAAATATTTAAATAGAAAGTACACTTTCTATGAAAGAATTAGGATTATTATATGAAAATAAACTTCAAAATAATTATTCTTGATGATGATGATGATGGTGGTGGTGGTTAACATCGACTGAGACAAAATTGGTCTATTGGACCTATAATTTTCTTAGTTTCTAATTGGCTAGCTCCTTGTCTTTCTTGGCGAGATTGGTGTTGTAGCTTTCTTTTTTTTTCTCTATGGTCTTCCAATTTTCTTTATCTTGCATCTCCTTCGCCTCTTTTGGTTCTTGGGACATTGGTGTCTTAGCTTCGTGGTCTATTGTGTTCATCCTTTTGAAGATAGTAGGAGAAGAAGTTTGGTCTAGGAGATATGTTTCGCTATTAAATGAAAATTTATTTTGTGCGGTATTCAAATCCTCATAACTGTTGATGCTTGAGGGGTTGTTGAGTTCACTCTTTTGTTGTTGGGCGGGGCTTTCCCCCTGCTTGTCTTGAGAGTTGTTTCTTTCTTGCCCGAATTCTTGTGATTTAGAGTTTTCTCGAGAATATTCTTCTTTTATGATAGTGTAATGTTTTTTTTGTGCTCCTTGCCACCATGTAGACCTATGGTGATTTTTCCTAGCAGAATTTTTTTGGGAGGCTTTTGGGCAATTTTTGGCTAGGTGGCATGTCTCAAAGTAGGATCGACATCTCAAGAGGACACTTTCATAATCAAGTTTTTGGGTCCACACATAGTCTTTAATTATTAGGTTTATTTCAGTTGGGAATCCAGCGCTGAAGTCCATTTCCACACAGATGCGTGCATAGGTGGTTCTAGCATATTCCTCTGTTTCTAGGCACCTGCAGTAAAATTTCCCAATTGCATTTCCAATGGCTTTTAGCGAAGAGAAATTCTAGACATGCAAGGGTAGGTTTGGCAATCTCACCCAAACTGGTGTTGAGGTTATGACTATTGTTGAGGGATCAAATGATGGGTTCCATGGCATCATGAATATGCTTGATTTTTCCCAAAATCAAGGGTCAGATTTAGCAATTGTTTTTTAATACCAAGTTTTTTGAAAAATATATATAATGATATTTCTTTAAACAAAATTTATTTTTCAATTTCTAATTCCTTGCACATATCAACCATCACTTTTGTCTCCTAAACACTATTTAAAATACAAACAAATTTAAAAATATAAAAAGTAACAAGTCATTATTTGCCCAGAAAATTCTACTATTATACTAAATATTAAAAATATTTTCTTACTAAAATTATGAAATAAAATATCAATTTTTTTTTAAAATATTACTCACAATTTTAACTTTTCTCAACTTAAAAATGAAGTAATATTCCTTTAACTAACACTTATTTTCTGATCAAATGACTTCACTATTATTAAATATACTGTAATTATTTAACAAATATGTTATAAAGTAAAAAAAAATGAAGTAAAACCATTTTTATTTTGAGTTAAATTTTTTTATCTCCAATCAAAATTATAAAAAATTTATCTCCAATCATATGCCTTTGTTAGCAATCAGTTCTTGTGTTTGGAGAAAGTAACTTGGCCGTGGCTAGGTTTTTTCATGCGTTTCGTCTCCATCTCCCCCATTTTGGGCAATTTGGACGCCAGACAGAGTTTGTCCAGTTAGGGTGCCTACAATGGCCTCTTACATTTTATCTTTCTCGGAATGTAGCGAGAGGTACATCTGAAAACCTGCATGCCAACATGATCGACAGCGAGAGGTACATCTAAAAATCTACGTGTCAACCTAGTCAGATGTCAGAAAGAAGCATCATAATATAAATGCTCTCCTTCTGGCATAAAAGGATGGGTAGCGGGGTGTTCGCAGAGCTCTTTAATGCCCTGAGGAATGTGGATTTTCCGTTACCGCTGGGACCCATTAAACCCACCACTGTCCCCTTCTCGATAGAAGGATCTTCATCGATGCGCAATAATAGCTCTTCTCGCAATCTCTTGGGCTCCTTAACAACCCAGTAACTCATCATCATAAAAATTATTTGGAAATTTATATATAAAGTGGAAAAAACACATAAATTTTGTTAGATGTTGATGAGCCCCAAAAACAGGTAATTATATGGGCTCATTTAGCCTCCTAATTTGAATTAATCCACCATTCTCATTAGTTTATTACATGTTTTTGATTATATTTATGCTAATAGAGTGAATTGTGTTAGTCATTATGCCAAAAAGTCTAATGTGTGCTTTATGCAGTTTTTTGGTCAATTTTGAGACAAAATCAAAGGTTTAAACGAGCACTTAGTAGCCAAATTCATGGAGAGGATTTGTAGGAAGGTCTCCCCTTCATTTATGAACCCTTACCTCGAATTCTCCACCAGCATCTCGGAGTTGAAAGGCCACCACATCAATTATAACAAGGGCAGCCGAGCAAGGGCTAGTAAAGTTGTTGTTAACTGCAAGTTTTGGTAGCCGAGTTCGTAAAATTTAGGAGGGTTGTTGGGGTCCTCAATTTGTATAAATAAGAAGGATTAGGGACTCATTTCAGTTAGCTAGTTACTCATTTTGTTAGTTTGATTCCTTTTAGATGTTAGTTAGATTTTAGTCAGTAGGTTAGCTTTGCATTTCAGCACATTTTCAAGCTTTTGCTTGTAGGCATTTTTTGGGATGTAACTATTATTTTGATTAATAAGATGAATCCAACTTTGCACCAACTCTAATCTTCCTTAGGAGGTTGTAGCTCTTGGGGTTGGGCCCAACCCAAGTGCCCAATACCTCCTTTGTGTACTTTTATGTGTCTTTGCTACATTCTTAGAATAAAATCTGTTATTTAGATGAAAATCTTGTTTTGTTACTCAGGTTGCTTTTGATGATTAAAATAGCTTTTCATGTTTCAAGTGATTTAACAGGTTGGTAGCAGAAAATATCTTCGAAAAAGGCCATCAAGCAACCTTCGATCTCACCTCTCCCTCCTTGGGACCATGAGTTGAGACCTAGGTGTCCTTGCTGCCATTAAAAAATTGTTCTTGCTTCTTCATGCAATTTCTAGTGTTAGATTCTTAGTTGCAAAAGTTAGTACCAGTTGTGATTACATGCTTAGATCCATTCTTGCTTGATTTCCA
Organism: Pinus taeda; assembly: GCA_000404065.3. Taxonomy (NCBI): domain Eukaryota; kingdom Viridiplantae; phylum Streptophyta; class Pinopsida; order Pinales; family Pinaceae; genus Pinus; species Pinus taeda. The sequence goes on along the minus strand of APFE031672945.1, from coordinate 5,453 downwards.
TAGTATTTTTACATGATTTGCTACCAACAAACTTCTTTCCATCATGCTTATGGTTTCTAGGTCAAATTAGGTCAAAATAGCTAGCTCTTTGGTTTTCCTAGTCTTCGTTTGATCATTTGTGGAAAATAGTGTGTAGATCATTTGTGATACCTCCCTGCCTACCCTTCCTCTATCAATATAACCTTCTCCATCCTCTAACTAAGATTCTTTCTCTTCATTTGCCACATTTTCCCACTTTGCCCTAATTTCTACATTCTTGTGCATCATTACTCCCTCCATCCTCGAACAAATCTCCTTAGCCTCATTCACCAAGTCCTAGACCCCTTAACATCCTTATCCAACACCCATTTTCACTTTCCCACCGTTTTTACTCCATCAACCCTCCAAAATCCTCTTTTTGGAACATCTTGTAGAAGCTACAGAACATCATGTAGAAGCTACAATACATCTTGTAGAACCCCTGCAGACTTCCTATAGAAGCTCATGAAAGTGGTTTCTTGAGATACGATCACTGTGAAACTCTCTATAAGGGTGCTAGGGACCCCTTAGGCCCTCTTCTCACCTTCCCAACCTTATGCAATCATTTCCTTTCATCAATCAACCTCTGCACAATAAAAAATAGTCAAAGCACATGCATAATAATTATGCAAGATTACTAAAAAATGAAAAAAGATGTTTTTTCTAGATTTTATTGTAGAAGTAGCTTAGTCACATGCATTTTAATTTTCTAAAAGTTCAATGGCATCCATTTCCACTTCTTTCATCTCTTTTCTTGCATCGGTAGGGTTAATTGGTAAAACTAGGGTTTTCCAGGGTTTGCATTTCTTTTCAGCTTTTAGCTTCTTTCTGCAAGTAGATTAGCCTCCTTTGAGTTAGCTTTCATCCATCAATTAAAAGCTTCTTCTAAGAGCTCATAGAAGTTGGCTTAAGCTCTTAGCGGACTTGTGCCAGCTGATCAAGTGACAGTCGCGGCAAGAGCTAGTACTTGTGCATATAGCTTCGTCGCTTCCAAGTTTGTTACGAACTACTGGGTTGATAAAAGTAAAAAATGGAGTCCCGGGAGTTGCAACATTATTGCTGCAATACTAGAGCCCACCATCATTTTGGCGTTGTTGCCGGGGAAGCGTCAGAGTATTGGTGATTGCTCCTTTTCTTCTATTTTCTACAATGACCTTCTACTAAGTAGTTTATTTCATCAAGAGTAGAGTAGTTGTTTCATTTCCATTCTGCAATTTCATTTCCGCAAAAGTAGATTAGACATTTCTTGCTTTCATTTCATTTTAGCAAGCGTAGATTATATATTTCCCGCTTTCATAGATTAGCATTTCAATTCCGCAATTTCAATTCCACAAGCGTAGATTAGCATTTCAATTTTGCAATTCCAATTTTGCAAGCGTAGATTAGCATTTCAATTCTGCAATTTCAATTTTGCAAGCGTAGATTAGCATTTCAATTCTTCAATTTCAATTCTGCAAGCGTAGCTTAGCATTTAATTCCTGCAGTTTCATTTCAGCAAAATAGATTATGTTAGGGTCCCACCCTAACCCCCTTATTCATGTCATGGGATCACGTCATAGTCAAGAGTCAATAAAGCCCATATTAATATTTGAAGTGGTTAACCTAGTTAGTTGCAAATGGGACCACAATTAGTTGTAAATGGGCGGTAGTATTAAATAAAGGTTAAATGGGTGGTAGTATTAGATAGATGGTA
>APFE031672942.1:0-16223 GCA_000404065.3 Pinus taeda | reverse complement strand
CCTGAACTTCCGGAGCCGTTTTGAGGCCCTAAACGACGTTTTTTGGGGAATCCAGGGGCAACATGGGTCCATGCAATGGACCGATGTTGCTCATTCCAACAATGGTAGTTCTCGGATAGATCTTTCTAACGATCTATTGTACGCGTCAAACGGAGATCGTATGCCAAAGTTACGACCCCGGGAAATTGATGTACCAATTTACCCAAAACGGGGCCCACAATTTGGCGTTTCATCTTCTAAGGGTGGGTTTTGGAATGTGAAGGGTTTTCCATTGTTTCTCAATAATAAATAGGCCTTCGAGCCTCATTGTAACACAAGTTCGGAACAGTTCAGAGACATGTAGCCGCACATCTCTTCTCAGAGATAAGCTACCATCGTCCTAGCTGGTTTATTTCCAATTCTGGTTGTAAGCATATTTCGGTATTTTCCATTAATGAAATGAAGTGTTATTTCCGCTGCATCTCTTTATTTATGGTTATCGCATCTCTGTATTTATGGTTATCTCTGTAATCTATTGCGTTCCTGTTTAAATCCGGATCACCACTGATGAATCTTTGAACCTTGGCCTTCTCCTCTCTGAGGTCAGGCACATATCTCAATAACTCCAAAAATATGCTAGTATACTCCTCATCTGTGATAGAACCCATCCACAACTCATAAAACTCCATAGCTGTCATCATAATACCTCTCAGACAAATACTTCTTCTTGAAGAGCCTTTCAAATGCATGCCAAGTCAAATCATCCTCATGTATGTCCTTGACATTCTTCACGTCTTCCCACCAAATGTCTACTTTACGTTTGAGACTGAAAAGGGCTATCCTTGCTTTCATGTTTTCTGAGTAATCATGCAATCCAAATAATTTCCTCATGCTAAGTAACCAAGCCTCTACATCTTGTGATTTCTTCATCTCTCCATCAAAGGTAGGTGGCTTTGCCTTCTTGAATTCACCTGACAAGTATCCCCTATCATTCTTCATGTACGGATGATAATGATGATGATCATGATGTCTATCATAACCAAAATTAAAGTAATACTTGTGTCTGTCACCCCTCCTATCTGAAGTGTCCAACATCTTTCCATCTTTGATAGTGTCAGATCTATCTGACCTATGTATACTATGAGATCTGCTACCATATGCCCCATTAGTTTTGTCCTCATGTCCATGGTTGATCCGAAGAGGTCCCTGTCATTGCAAATCTAACAAACTCTGAAGTAATATCGCATTCACCTCTGCTTGTTTCTCTTGTGCCTCCATGATTTTGTCATTGTCTACTTTGTAACTCCTTATTTCTTCCTTTAGGCTTCTCAATGTGTCTGCCAAGTCAGAAGAGTGCCTCACACCACGCTGCCCATTTGACTCATAAGGAGATTCTATGTAGTCTACCACCTTGCTAGCCATCTGATCTCTTTCCTGCAAGGCATATTAGGTCAGCTAAACCAAATCACCATAGATAAACACACCTTAGCATAACTCGGGGAAGATACCTTGTCTACGAGATCATCAAATCAGTGTGATGCATGTGTAACATAACCATAATAACATATATACATATATCAATAAGTGCATCAACGCATAACCATCATACTAACTAGCATCCATTCGTCAATGCAAGGCCATATCAACAATGCATGCTATGACCTCATGCATGACAACAACCATTGCTCCAATATACACATTGCCTCATGCAACTATCCACCTGCATAATCAATGCCTAATCAACTACACATATGCATAACCGCATGTAGTCGAGCATAAGCGATCAATTCTAATAATCAACCTACAATATTGATGCATGTAATCAAATAACCAAGGATGCAACCCAATGTACAAGGATGTAATAAAGCTGCATATAATTGTATAACCAATCATATGCTCATGATGATGCATTCCATAAAACCGACATCAAGTTCCTCATGATAACCTTACTACTACCATGATCAATATGATGCAGTGCAACAAGCACATGGAACACAAGTGTAAGAGTCACACACGCAACTGACATGCATGCATGACCAACACATTCACCCATATCTGTAGCACTAGATATGACCCAAAGAGAGTGTAACCATGCTCTAATACCAATCTGTAATACCCCCCCCCCAGGTTTACCCAAAGTAACCATGCCAACTGGGGTAAACATGAGGAGAGATGCTACTACAATCAAATTCAGCCTCCTATGTCACCTTAAGGAAGTGGAATCAATGGAACATCATCTACAGTCATCCAACAACATCAACAAAACCCTCAGGAGACAAGTTAACCACTTAGACAACCTGTTCGTAGGTCCCACTGTTATTCTGCAACTCTTAGGCCATAGTCGCTCTCATGTTGTGGGCAAGAGAACGACCAGAAACCCAAAGTCATTCTCACAAGCCTACCTGCCAGCGACTGTGGACCAAAATTTCTACTTCTATCTTACCAACCCAGGGATTTAAGCCACTTTTCTAGCCCAAAATCTTGGCCTCTGCCTAGAACTTGTTGTAACTTCCAGAATTCATTAAAAACATGATAACAATGCTAATAAATCAAAATCACTTTCTGGACTAGGCCTGAGCATTCCCAACCAGGACTGACATTCTATCAAACATTTGGAATCAATGCAACCTACAGGTTTAGGATACAAGACATAAAATAAATGGTTGAAACAACTTATGAAACATAACCAGAAGGATCACCTTCTTCTCCATTGAACTACTACATCATCAATTAGGTCTTGTTACAAGTAAATATATGAAATAACCATGACATAAACCAGTCATTCAACCATTCTTATAACCAGCATAAAACCATATAAATATTAGAGATATGACAACCATTAAATCCACATGTAAATCATAGCAAAAGTAAGAGAGCTTAGCTTTTAGTAATCATAGGCAAATCCGATTAGGTTCGGGACTTTCATGTACCACCCAACCATAGACATGGTTGAACCAAATCTCTCATTGAGCCAGTCACCCCTCGTGCTATATTCCAATCATGAATGTGGGATCTCATAGAACAACCAATCCAAGAACAACCAAGGGAATCTAGACGTTAAACCACATCCACCCTCATCAAATCGTGATAACACCAAAACTGGTTCTCTGATCACAACCGAACAAAACTTGGAATTCCATTCGAAATCCATCACTATCCTTGAGGAATTTTTTGTCTCCTTGTCTCTCAAGCTTTACCACAATCCAAACCTGAATCACTAGGCCGTAAACCAAGACTTCTCCCTTAGGCTTTACCGTGTATCCTACCAAAACCGATCAAGGGATTCCTAGGCCTTTGGGAATGAACCTTGAGACAGCCTCCGCCTCAGATTCTGAAATCCATCCGACAAATACAAAGCTCAAAACCCGAAATAAACATCCCAACATACCATGGCATCTAGAAAAAGGCTAGGCCACGTTGAAATCCATTGTCATAACCCAACAAACCCATGCCACCGACAGCAAGAGAACCATATGCCAACATGCAAAGTCATGCATATCCAAACTAGCTAGGAAATCACAAATGAAAAAGGTTATCCGCAACTATTCTTGTTGAAGTTGCTTGATCCTAATTTCCTTTCCTTGATCCTTGCTTTCTTTTCCTTTCCTTGCTCCAAAATAGAATGCTCCAAGAAAACTCTAAGTGACCAAGAGAGTGAGAGAGAAAGAGAATAATGAGAGAGCTCCAAACTTGAACTGGCAAAAGGTTACATTGACTAAAGCCATGAACTGGTCCTCAAAAGCCTTTTTATTGATGAGGCCTCTACTTTCTTCATTTTCCATTATTTTCCTTCAATTTCCTCCTCACATGCAACTTGTGACCTTTCATCTCCTTTTTCTCATAATTTCCATTATTTTCATAAAGAAATGTGCAAAAATGTATTTTTTCCTTTTAATGCCTTTGCCAATTTTCCTTAGCCAAAACACACATCCAGTGAGGGCCAGTAGGATATCTTTGCCCAACATTCAGCTTGGAATATGTGTCCCTTACCCATGGTCTTATTCTGTCTTTATTAACTTTTATTACATGAAAATTTCACCAGGGTTGTTACATTCTAGATCTACTGTGAACTAGGGCTCCATAACTCTTCCTCCTAACAACTCATTAGTTCTTCAATGATCACTGTACATGAGGACTTCAAGGATTGGTTCTAATGTGAATCCAACTCTGATACCATGTAGAAATTAATGTGTATATTCTAAATTGCACATAAAATTTTCTAAATCACAAGATTAGAAGCTACTCTACTGATTTGCGGAAGTAAATTCATGATCGAGAACACAAATCATTAACATGCATCGAGATTCAACACACATACACAGATATTCATCTAGCAGAAAGCAATTGCTCAAACCCCTTACTATTTTTATTGCATTATTCAAAGAATCTAGATGAATACAATATGCTCTGCTCAAGCTTAAGCTCAACTTGCACATGTATCTTCTATCCTCTGCTTGACTGACTGACCTTGGCCAATACTTAGCAAAGATTTTGAGCCTCCAAGCCCTTCTTTCTTTGCATTGTTCCTTGAGGAATTAGGCCCCTATTATTTCGGAAATTCCCTCAATTGTATTGCACAATTACTTTAGGTTCTTCCTCTAACTACATGCACCATTTGTACACATTGGAATAGTCTACAACTGATAGTACACTGCCTTGGAATATCCATCTCGACGGGGTAACTTGAATTCTCTACATGCATGAGCTAATTTAGGCTAATTGATTTGTTATATGGTTGATCACTAAGTGTGGTTGAAGTTACACTTCCACAACTTAACTTTCCACTAGATCCTCCAACAATTAGAACTATTTTAACTTACCATAACTCAATTTAACTAAATTATATTGCTACAACTGAAATTAACTCAACCTAGGCTCCTAAATTTTAGGATTCACTGCACACAACTGAACTTCATGCCCCTAACTCGAATTAAATGAGCTAGATTCTTATTTTTTAGGAATCAAATCAAGCAAATTGTACTTCAACTCATTAACTTGAATTGAGTGTTCTTAACTGAGTGACAAGAGCCATGTCACCTCAATTAACTCCTCCAAGTTGTCTACTGATGTGGAATTTTGAATTTCCTCGGTTTTATTAAGGCAAAATCAAAATTGAGACTTTCTTGCTGCATTTTCAATAGGAATAGCTACAAATAATGCAACATTAGCTCATGCATTGCTTCAAAATCTCAAACTCTCCAATAATATTAAAGTACCCAAATTAGCACCCAGATTGATAACACTTGGAGACACATATGTCATCATTAGATTTATTCTCCAAAACGGAGCTCCACAATAATATCAATTAGCATCCATCATGGATCAAATTAGTCTAAAAAATGGCAAACATCTCCTCCTTCTAGATCCCATGACATCAAAACTAGGAAGTAGAGTACTTGTCTAATTTGACAATATAAGGGAAAACTATGGTTATTATCATTAATTCTAAAGGTTATGAATAATCCATCCCTTGGTTCATCCACGATCCTCAATTATGGGGGAAACATGAGGCAAAGGAACATCATGTAGTGGCATTATAATATGCCCTTGGTGGGGGATAACTAACAAGTGCCCCCTCCCGACCCCACCACCCTCACTTTAACACTTTTATCGCCACCTTCAATTATAATCCCTAATGTGTGCCCCATGAATATGGATTTAGGATAAACCTTACATGAGTTCATTATTTGGCTTTCTCTCTCACTTCTAGTGAAATTCACTCTAATGTTTTCCCATTTTGGTTTAGACTCATTTTCCTTAGTGTGTTCCATTCTCATCCAACATTGAATGTTTAAAACGCTCAATTATCTAGGTTGAATTGATCTAGCATTCTTGGTTGGATTCCTCTTTCAACCCCCTTGGTAATCATTATTTTTTATTTTCACCACACTTTGTGAATTATGAAGCCAAATCTATGTCCCACTTATCTGAATTGAAGGAGAAGTCCTCAAGTAGCTTGGAATAGTCATCACTTTTCCCCTCTCATTAGGCCCTCTATCTTGAGGCTCAAGCTCCATCCTTCCTCAAATTCTTGTAATGACTTTCATGTGGGACAAGAAAATTTACTAGTGCTCAATAATGGACTAAGTAGAGCTTTGAAGAACGAGGCAATTGTTGGAGAGCCACGAGGTTGGAATAAAGGATTTGGAACAAGACAAATAAGGATCTATAAAGACAAGTTGCATGCACAAGAAAGTAAAATTCATTCTCAAAAGATGGACAATAGCATTTCTTTAGGGAAAGAAGCCCAGCTTGTATTTTCTCTAAAATGTTTCATTGTTGCAATTGTTATCAATATAAATCTTTCCTAATATTTGTTAATATTATTATTCTTATTATTTTCTATGCACACATGTGTGTGTGTGTTTTCTCTCTCATTTATACATATGGGCTATGTGTGTGTTTTTGTTTTTAGGTGTTGTCCTTGGATAGACCTTTTTAATGGGCTATCGTGCATACCAACCAAACATCATATGCCAAAGTTACAACCCCGGGAAGTTGACATTCCAACTAACCCCATCGGGGCCCACAAAATTTTAGCGCTTCATCTCTTAGGGTTAGGTTTTTGGATGTTTAGGACTTCATTGTTTCTTCGTGATAAAAATATCTCAGAGCCTCATTGTAATTCAGTTCAAAAGGCATGTAGTCGTTACATCTTTTCTTAGAAATAAGGTACCATCGCCCGAGCTAGTTTGTTTCTTTTGAACATGTAAACAATTTTCAATAGTTGCCATTTATTAATTGAAATTATGTTTTGTTGTATCTCTATGTTTTTGTTTAAATCTGTATTTCATTTCATTCCTTCATAAATTTGGATCAGTGGTATGAGAGCGAACTGCTCTTTCTCTGTTTTTTTGTGCATGTCCCCAACAAGGTCAGGGTATAAGGAGTTGGGACTTGAACTGGTTGAACCCTTGCAAGACCGGCCTCGTCGACCCCAACGAGCTCCCATGGCAAAAGAAAAGAAAGACGAGGGAGCATGAGATCCTTGCAAAATGTTGCTCGAAGAGGCCCTTGAGCGACAAAGGAATGAGACGATGGACAATTTTTCCTACATCCTTAGGCGGGTATTAGCAGGTGAAGCATCTTCATCCATCAATCACTTTGGAGACACCACCCCCTTTAAGGTACAATTTAATTTTGAGATTTCTATATTTGAAAACGGCTCTGAAAGCTCAAGATTGCTAAAAATATCAAGTATGCTAGAAAATAAGAAACTAAAAGAGAACAATGTTGGTGTCCAAATAAAATAAATAAATGACTACTAATATCCACCTAAATCAACTTAATACTCATTTTGTTTGCAATTTTGTTGTTACCATTAAAATTTAAAATTCACAAAATTGATGAATTAAATTTTTATAATAATAATTAAAACATAACTATAAAATAAAATTAATAACTTTTAATTCAAAACACCTTTTATTATTCCAAACAACCACATGTTATTCACTACAGTATAATTTTTATAAAAAAATTGAATATCAAAACCACATTAGTCTTTCGTTTAACCATTTTTATCATTATTAACGAGAATTTCTTCTATGCATTATTAAAAAAGACAAAAATCTTTAGTAAATTTCTAAATGTGAAATCTTTTAGCTTTGATTTTTGAAACATATAATTGTTAAATTATTCAAATATTTATACTATATAACTATTAAAAAAATCATAGAAGTTCCAAAATTCATTTTAAATTAAAAATATATATTTAATTAAAAATTGTTGCAAAATTAAAAATGGAATATCATAATATTACAAAATTTATTAAACAATTGTTTATATAACCTTACCACCGGAAAAGATTACTTACTTCAAATCCATATTAAAGGTTTTAACGATATATTGTTTTTTTTAATAATAATATATTTTAATCATTCTTCATGAAAGAGAAATCTAGATTTTATATAGGATACTTTTTATAAAATCCATAATAGGACATGTTTCTGAATGGTCAAGTATGAAATCTTGTGAAATTTAGTTTAAATTTTTTTAAAAATATGGAGTTTTTTTATGTGTATAAATTTGTTGGTTGATTTGTATGATGCTTAATTTTTTGAGTTTTAAATTTAAATTTTATAGAGAAAAGTTAAGGTTGGAAACTAATTATATATAAATCATTTTTCTATAATACATTAAAATTAACGGCTTCAAAGGTTAGTTCAATTGGTTAAATTAGTGCCTTTTCGATAAGGAGGTCACAGGGTCCATTCTACCCGAAGCCCTAGGGGTTAGGCCTAGTTATTGGCCGCCCCGAAACCCTTGGGGTTAGGCCTAGTTATTGGCCGCCCCGAAGCCCTTGGGGTTAGGCCTAGTTATTGGTTGTCCCGAAGCCCTTGGGGTTAGGCCTAGTTATTGGTTGTCCCGAAGCCCTTGAGGTTAGGCCTAGTTATTGGCCGCCCCGAAGCCCTTGGGGTTAGACCTAATCGTCCCGAAACCCTTGAGGTTAGGCCTAGTTATTGGCCACAGAGCTTGATTCCATTTTTACGTGAATGTAATGGCCACCCAATAACCCACCCAATAACTAAGGTATTCGTGAACCACAAATTCTTCTTTTCAATTTTACACAATAAAAAGAATCTACTTAAAAACATCATAAATCTAAAAAAAATTAATTCCCTCACATCAATACACTATAATGATAAGGCGAGAAGCCCAATTTTAAAAATTACTTTAGAATAATTAACTCCCTCACATCAATACACTATGATGATAAGGCCAGAAGCCCAATTTTAAAAATTACTGTAAGCCCTATCACGTCCAAAAAGCCAAGGAGGTACGCGAGGATGTAGAATTAGGTATGATAATTCAGATTACTTTACCAACGTGAATTTCGAATGAAGAGGGCAGTATTTTGGATTTAATTTTTAATATATTTAGTTAAGGAAAGGTTTTTATTCCAATATTTTTTAAACATTGAAATTATTATTAAGTTATTGTTTCGAATAACTTAAAGCTACAAGATTTTAACTTTTTTATAACGGAGGATAAATAATATAAAGTAAACTTAACATATTAATTATAAAGTAATTTTGATAGTATTATTATAAAAATATTTTTTAAATATAATTCTGTTTTAATTATGAAAAAATAAAAATTTTATTAAATCGATAATGTTTATATTTGCTTATGTAATATGATTTAATTTAAAATAAGTATAATTATCAATATTATAAAATAAATAAATATAAATAATAAGGGATAAAATATATAATATAATAATATATATAATAAGAATTAATTATGTATATTTAATATAAAAATTGTTTTATTGTTATAAGTTTTTTTTATTAGTCCCTGCCATCTGGCAATGGCTAGGGACTATAGTAATTGAAATGCGATGCTATAGCATTAGTCTAAGGTGCTATGTTATTAATTTGAGCTGAGTATCGCGGGGGTAATCAAAGTTTTTAAATACATTGTTGTTTGCCATTGATGGAGTAAGCAAAGTTCTTAAATGCATCCTTGATTGCCATCTTATTTGGCCTCTTCCCAAGGCGAAAGAGGTTGGACCATAGGTTTGTTATGTTTTACCAGTTTCATTATTAATCGCTATGAAACAGTGGATATTAATGCTAGCATTAGTTTGTAGTTTGAGCGTTTATTTGCACGTTGGCATTTTAATTTGAGCATAGTTTGAGCGTCTATTTGCAGTTTGGCAGGTGTAGATGTGCATGCAGGTGGTGTAGGTGCCACCCGTGCTTGCCTCTGTTGCCACTCGTTACTGCATGGCGCTTCGGTGTTACTGCAGCAGGTCCAATATGAATAGGGTCCTTCTCATCCCATTACTAATCTTAAATCGGTGGTCGTTCCTTCTTGGGGCGTGATGCGGCAGTAGCAGCTTTCAGATCAAGCAATTTGGGCTTCTGAACTTTCCTCAGCTACATCCTGCACGAATGCCAGAGATAATATTAACTTACTGTACATATGAATATACGTTATGAAACATCTGATATATGAAACATCTCATATTTGTTTTTATAGTATGAAACATCTCATATTTGTTTTGACATTAAAACTTAGGCCGAAGGAGTCGATGGTTTCGAGGGAGGGAGACCAGTTGATCATCACCCCTCTTGGTGCGGCGAACAAGACCATTCTGGTAACCCCAATTCACTTGTTTTCTTTTTGCTATATTTTTCTCCATATTTCAATTGGGTCTCCCCTGGTGCGCGTTTTTTCCCTGCGCCTTTCTATTCACTATACTAATTTTTTCTACGCCTCACTGCTACTTCTTCGTCAAGTATTGAAGAGCATGGGGTTACCTAAAAATGGAAAGGGATTGCATGTAGGGCAAGGGGTGTTACAACTACAAAATTTCCAGAAGACGCCCACTCTACAAGACTATGTTATATGGGATTTAAGCTGTTTTGCTGGAAATGACTGCAACAATAGCAACAAACTAATACATTTTCAAGCCTGCCAGATTCATAGACTACTAAAATCTGAATAGTATATTAAAAAGTACAGACACTACATTCTATAAAATCATTGAAACAACTAGTATAGGATAGTACCTTTCACCTTGTCAAACTGAGTGAGTGAGCCAATTTTTAGGAGAAAAGGGCGTTCGAAGCAGTTGCCTAATATTTTAGACTGCCCATGGAATGTGTAGGAATTCCACTCCCATCTGGAATATTATGTATACTCGAGCCACTTCATTTGCCTCTTCTCCTTCGCCTTAATTTCCTAATTTAGCTTCTTTGGCTGGATTTGTTTTGCCAAGCAAAAATTCACAGGTTCAAACCCCAGGCGCCCTTGGAAAGACCATTTATTGTTCTTCTTCGCAGAACATTGACTACAAAGCTCACTACTGATTGAAAGGGTAGGGCATTTTCACAAGCCACTGAATCTCAAGGAACTAAAACAACCCTGGTACATCATGGGCATAAAACCGCGTTCAAGGCCATTTGCGTTTGTTGTATCGACGCCCCTAGAAAGACCATACTGCCTACGGACTGTCCGAGGAATTCCACTCCCATCTGGAATATTATGTATACTCGAGCCACTTCATTTGCCTCTTCTCCTTCGCCTTAATTCCCTAATTTAGCTTCTTTGGCTGGATTTGTTTTGCCAAGCAAAAATTCATAGGTTCAAACCCCAGGCGCCCGTGGAAAGACCATTTATTGCTCTTCTTTGCAGAAGGCATGCATGCGCTCTCCCACAAATCGGCGCCCCTGGAAAGACCCTTTATTGTTCTTCTTCGTAGAAGGCGTGCATGCACTCTCCCACAAATCATCCAGGTTCTTTCCTTTGTCGGGTACATAGAAAATCAAAATAAAGGAAATTCGTTCCCAAATTGTAATTGATTAATACCCGTCTTAAATAAATTTATGCCCGGATTTATTTTTATGGTCTAACATCATAATCAATGACTCAAACTATGACTGTTTTTCTATTTAAGTCTGGATATTTATCACTAGCGCACACAAACCAGGTAGAATGAAATAACCAGACATGTAATAACTATGGATGATTGATGCTCTCATCCGCGGATAAGTATAGGGTTTAATTTACTTGCTCTCCTTCGGGCTTAGCGAGAAATCTTTCTTCCAGGCCAGATCTGTGGCCTGAGTTTCCAATGCGATTTCATTCTCATTGCTCATTTAGTGACATTTGAAAGACAAAATCTGGATCACAAGGTCATCTTCATGGATATCTATAATTGTAACCGAAGACAGATGTTTTGGGTTGTTACAATAAATTTGGTGACATGAAAGCGAGCATGCAAGCCACGTGCGCCTTTCATATGGCTCTACCTCTTGCCTAACATCCTTTCCAATGGAGAGTTGACCATAAAATATTTGCATGCAAATATACGAAACGTGGCTACGTTCCCATTCAACCTATAAATGTCGTTGCAATGTTACTTGGGTCCTTGCATTTTTGGGAAACATAAAAAACGTGGTTGCGTTCCAATTCAACATATAAATGTCATTGCAAGTGTTACTTGGGTTATTGCATATGTGGACATGTGTTCTTACGCTGGCGAACAAAGGGCTACTACCAAACAAAGGGCTCCAAAGAAAACGCCAAACGCTTTGGTCAAATGGGATGGACCATGAAGGCGAGCTTCCATCGGAATTTGATGATTCACAATAAATTTGTTATAAACCACTTAAAATCAAGGCTTTAAATATCTCAATATAAACCAGATGGCTTTAAACGTCATCATACTCAAACCTGACTATCATCATATGCCGCTCGTTCAACTCCGCTTCCGCTGGATTGACCCGTATGGCGCAGCACGTCGTTTCGATAGATCTGAAGAATACCTCAAAATAAGGAGTATGTATAAATTATTATGATCTCCATGAACACGAATCCAAACAGAAACGTAAGACATTATTGCTATGATTATTGGTCACATGACACATGAATTGTTGGAGTCATGTTACTGACAGCTCTAGTCAGCACAAGGTTTAGAACATAATTTGAGCAGTAAACAACTAGAAGTTCACCTTATTCTATTGATTCTTAGTCGAGCCACCTTCTACTTCGAGTCCTTTTTGAACCATAAATACATGTTTGAATTCGACCTGCTGAGTATAATAAGCAAATGAACTGATCTTCTATGTTATGTGAAATTGCTTTGGTGGTAGGGTGGAGATTTGATGATGGGACAAAACACTAAAGGAATGAAAGATTGATCTATCTATTGATTATTGATTTATTGATCGTCGTTTGAACGTCAGCTTGCTTTTATCCACTATTGAATCTTCTTTCCATAGCATGAAATATCGCTAGCTCCTCCTTTCAACACTCATTGATGCAAATAATTCTCGCTCATTGAATCTACGCTACTCTCAACACCTAGAAGGACTCACTTCACCCCGGGGAGGCCTTTTCAAATAAACTGGGGATAGGCTGATTCGATTGATGAAATGATTTTTTCCGCCATCTTTCACACATTGGCTCTTACTTATTTTACACTAGTGCTTTGGGACTTAGCTGCCACCTTCTTCACTGCGGTCAGGACTTCTTTTTCCTAAATTCAATATGACAAAAAGAAAGACACTTTTGATCTTCCCTTTTCGTCCTTTCCTTAGTTTGTTTCCACCAGTCTGGCTACAATCAGTCCATCAACATCAGTAGCACAGTCTGTGTACATGCTCGGTGCCAATTCGGTTAAGTCTTGAGCTTCACCACAAATGTATCGACTTGGGTGCATTGCTTTGACGGCCTGATGATGAATTGATCTACGATCTCCTTCGTCAGGGTTGTGAGTGATTGGATTTCTGCCTTTATTGACTCTGATTGTTCACTTACTGCGTCTAAGCATTTCTTGATCGGAGCAACACCTTTTTCTGCTGGCAGAGGTGGTAGCGAGTGCTCCTCCAATATTTCCCTGATGTGGTACATTAAATTGCATTCTACTGTTCCTTGTAGAGCTATCTAGCTCAACACAGGGAATTGCTGCCATGCAACGTCTCTTGTTAATACTTGACATGGGGGAGTATAGAAATTCAAATGTTTGATTTTTACATGAAAGTTTGTTAGATATTTTATTTATTTTTTTTTTAAATATTAAATATTATATTTTGTATTTTTTTTTATGAATAATTTTAAAATTACAACAAAAAAAATTGGTTAGTTGTAATATTAAATATTATGTTTAATTAAATGTAACATTTAATACAGAAATAATGAAATTAAAAGTTAACATATTGAATATCAATTATGTGTTTATCAATTTTTTTAGGATATAACTAATGGTAATGCCCACATATGTTATTGGCAGATGGGTTATACAAAATTAGGTTGTGAATGAATTGGAGTTCGAGTAACAATTTTAGAAACATAACAAAATCCTCCACGAATTAGTGTTATTTTGAGTAACAATCTTTGAAAATAATAAAATTAAATTAAAACAAAAATGACATCTAGCATGACAACATTTGAATATGATCATGCACCTATCAAATCATCTTCTCTTTTATACGCTACAACGGATGGTATACTGTACCTGTGGACCCTCATATACGTCATTAGAAAGCATGTTACACAAAATGGGTTGTGAATAAATTAGAGTTGGAGAAACAATTTTATGAACATAACAAAATCCTTCACGAGTTAGTGTTATCTTAAGCAACATCCCCTAAAATGGAGAAGTGATTCACAACATCATATTTTCAAGGGTTGTTAATGCAACAATAATTTAGCTCAAATTCGAAAGAAATAAGTAATCGTTATTACCTCTTCTTCATTTATTCACCACAACTTTATTATTTATAATTTACACCAAAGGCTAAATACTTGGGAAGCTTCCCAACACAATTAAAAATTAAATATTACCTTTTGGCCCCACCTTGTATAGAGTTGTGGAACTTACCCTTTTACCTCTGCACATGCTTTACCTCCAAACATACTTTACTTCCGGATAGACTTTACCTATGCACATGCCTTACCTCCATAGATCCCTTACTTCTGCCACTTTTAAACCTAGCAAGATTTTCCAAGTGGAGAGACTTAGTGTATGGCTGTGAATTGACCCCACCTTGTATGGAGTCGTGGAACTTACCCTTTTACCTCCCCACATGCTTTACCTCCAAACATACTTTACTTTCGGATAGACTTTACCTATGCACATGCCTTACCTCCATAGATCCCTTACGTCAGCCACTTTTAAACCTAGCAATATTTTCCAAGTGGAGAGATTTATTGCGCACACACACACATACACATATATCAGTAATGGAATTAATAAATTTTATTTCCATAAATGAGGGAGAGTGTCATTACTCACTTTACGCTTAATTTTCATATAAATATCATCGGAAGACTTTCTGCGTGGACTATATCAAATTTAATAAATTGTTCCAATTAAATAATTAATGTGAATATAAGTTGAATTTACTACTTTAGGCTCTATATTTGTCTTGCATGCATCAAAGTGGCTTCATTTCTCTCCATGTAACCCAAAAAATGAACTATATGACTAGACAACTCATATGACCATGATATTTATTAATTCATTAACATATCCATAATATGCCTCAACTTCTCCCAGTATATTAGGTGTGAGGCCAAATCAAGTAAAATAAAACATTAAATATTTTGGCTTCTTCATGCTTCTGGAATAATTACGGAAGGAATGACTACTTCCCTTTCTCACAGAATGATCTCCCCAGCCCGCTGCCAGCAATCCCAATCAATGTCTTACTTCCACCAGTTTTAGACTTAATAAGATTTTTCAAGTGCACAGACTTATTAATAAATTTCATTTCCAGAAATTAAAAGTTGATCTCATAAATATAAATTCCTCTCCATTTCTTACCATGTAAAAACACGAAGATTATAGTTGGACATACTATCTTCTTTCACGCATGGAGTTCACCAAAAATAGAGTGGAAAAAAGGAAATATTTCCTCTAAATGACAGAATGTCATTACTCACTTTACGCTTAATTTTCATATAAATACCATGGAAATCTTTCTGCGTGGACTATATCAAATTTAATAAATTTTGCCTCTATTTCCCAACTTCGTGCTCAAACCCAAGCTCGTGATTCCATGGCTCGATACACGAAATCATTCATGAACCATTCCAATAGGAATTGCACAAGTGCAAGCTAAAGTGTTCCATGATCAGTGTTTCATTCCTGACCCCCATGTTGATGTTGCTACTCATGAATCCAGACTTCTACTCAGTCAAGTTTCTCTTGGCACATGTAAGTTGTTAATATTTTCTAACACACTAAAATTTTCATGAGATGAGTCATTATTGATTATGCAGACACTCGCGAAGAGAATTCTATCAGATTAGCGGAGATGGAGGAAAATTTTGACAATATAGACCGCAAGCTAACCATTCTAGCAATGAGATTAGCCAACATCTCCTTCTCTTCAGGTAAGGATAGTGACCAACAAGCACAGATGCTTGGAGACTCTGCCCAATAGTTGTTACAACTCACTGGTTTTTTGTTTGCAATACTAGTAGTCTTTTTTGTCTACTTGATGCACTATGCAACCAACCTATTTATATAAGATCTTTTTTACAAGATGCACTAGTTAGACAAGATATTGGCAATTTCAAAAATCTAAACTTTTATTATTGGTTTGGTTTTCCTTAAGATAGACCAGTGACAAAAAAAATTGATCTATATAATCCTTATTTAACATAACGCAAAGTGTCTAACTTAAAAAATAAAACATAAAATTACTTAAATATAAACGTAAATAAAATATATTTCATTATAATTATTAATCATATGATGACCTCTTCATTAAAAAAAACACAATCCC
>APFE031672927.1:61187-87005 GCA_000404065.3 Pinus taeda | reverse complement strand
TATGATTCAAGTTTTTCTTTATCACCTGTCATATGCTTTGAACATCCACTGTCGATGTACCATATATTTTCCTGTCCCTCTGCATAAAAGGCTATCCCACATCTTTCTGTTTGAGGTTCCTTTATTCTCCACATTTTGGTGTTTGAGGGTTGTTCCTTTGTCTGCTAAAACCTGCTCCTGCATTCAGAATCTTCATGACCAAAGTTATTGCAAATAGAACATTCAACTTCATTTTCAAGAGCCGAAAAATTGTTATAGGTCCTTTTTGTAATCCCAGTCATACTTCTTTGTTTTTGAGCTTCTCTAGTCATGATTGTTTTGTATGCAACACATTGAGCTGCTTTGTGACAAAATTTATGACAAGAGAAACATTGTCCATTGAAGAAGCTTTTGCGGTTATCAAATGTACCGGCCAAATGATTGTAATTTCTATTGTCATCCATTCTTGAAGCAAATTGAGAAGATTTTACCTGTGGCTTGTTGTAGCTTTTGTTCACCCTTAAGACGGATTTCCCCAGGTTTACCTGATAGTCTTTGTTTGTTCTTGATGTAATTCATCCCTGCTTTACCTGGTGATCTCCATTGTGCTTTTTCTCATTCCTTCTTGCTGCATCAAGATAACTCTATGAAGTGGATGCTTGAGATGTTTCTCCATTATACCCCAGACCTGTGTTGTTTAGTGGAGAACATTGTACATTGATGATCTCATCCAGAGTTTCAGATACTTTGACAAACTTAAGATTTATAGCCTTTGTTTTCTCAATTTCTTTTCTAAGGCCAACTATTTCACCTTCTAACTTTTCAAGAAATTTTTCTTTTTCATCAATTTGAAATTGTAGAGTATCAATGATCATATTCTTTTCTTCGATACATGTCTTGAGTCTCGAAATTTCTTCATAAAAGCTATCCACATCTATAGCATCCATGTAATCATCATCTTCAAAGGCCATCAAAAGTTTATAGTCATTACCTCGTTCATCTTCATCACTATTTGATAGACCATCACTGTCTTCATGAGTGTAGTAGCTCTTCTTATTTGCATTATGTTTCTTGTTCCATCTAATAGGTTCCTTTCCCTTGTCGATCTTATCCTTATGAGCACATTTGGCAGTATAGTGACCTACTCTTCCACAAGCAAAGCATTTGAAGGGCAACTTACCTCTGAACCGTCCATTACCCCGTTGAAGATTTCTGACAAAATTTGATTCTTCTTCTTCTCCTGATTCATAGTACTCTCCTTTGCTTGAAGCCTTGAAGGCAGCTTCTCTCCTGTCAGATGGACCTCCTTCCCTCATTTCATAAGCAGTTAGAATTCCATGTAGTTGTGACATTTTAAGATGCTGTAGATTCTCCTTTTCTTCTATAGCATAAACTTTAGATTCAAACCTAGGTGACAAAGATCTTAGG
This sequence comes from Pinus taeda, assembly GCA_000404065.3. Classification (NCBI taxonomy): domain Eukaryota; kingdom Viridiplantae; phylum Streptophyta; class Pinopsida; order Pinales; family Pinaceae; genus Pinus; species Pinus taeda. The sequence goes on along the minus strand of APFE031672927.1, from coordinate 85,598 downwards.
ACTTTTTCAACCACAACAGCCTTTTTTATTTCTTCACCCAAATTTTTCATACAATTAACAATCTCATCCACACGAAGAAAATAGTTAGCCACACTTTCATCATTACACATCTTGAGATTTTCATACTGAATCCTGAGGGTTTGAAGTTTTGGACGTTTTACCTGATCATCTCCTTCATAGCTCAGAACAATCTTGTCCCATATTTCTTTTGCGGATTTATACTGCATAACTTTCACAAATTCTGATTGAGATAGGCATCCAAGAAGAGTATTGACTGCCTTTGCATTTGTTTCATATTTCTTTTTCTTTGTTGGATCTGTAGGAGTAGCTGATGGAAAAGTATACCCTGTTTCTATGATGTCCCAAACTTCTGTACCGAAAGATTGAAGAGAGGCAGTAACTCTTACCTTCCAATATAAGAAGTTTGTCCCATCAAAAATTGGTGGCCTGATCGATGCTTCCCTCTCATAGTTGCTCATGATGATGGATATTCCTTCAGAAGGACCTGCTCTGATACCAATTGTTGGAAATAATACTAAGAGGGGGGGGGTGAATCAGTATTATCAAATTCTTTTAAATATGCCTTCATTTATTTATTAATCATTAACTTGTATATAATAATGAGCATGAAACAAGAAAAATAGATAGTCACACCAAAGAACACCAGATATAAGGTGGAAACCCAATGTGGGTGAAAACCACCTGCTGCAATATGTCTCTATCTTCTTTCAATTAGAAACTTCTTTTACAATGATTTTGTACTGGTGCAGTCCTTTACCAATACGCATGCTGCAACCTGCAGAGCAACTCTCTCTCGTTTTCCAGTTTCTCCTCGAAGGGAGCTACAACCCCCTTTTTTCTATTTTTCTTCTTTAAGGACCACGTTTCCTTAATTTTCAGTCTGGATCCATGAACATCAAATAATCATCAAGTACATGAAAATCACCCAATCTCCTTATACAATAAACCAATAAATCACCCACTCTTCAGAATGTTGTAATCAGAAAAGAATACCAGAAATCTAAACCTAGAACTTTGCTGCAATAGATAAAAGACAATCAACAATTGTTTCAAGATAAGACTGCAACTTCACCAACAGGGGTCTGCGTATATCCGCAGCTCTTCTGAGACTGAACTGTGCAGATCCGCACTGATTGTTCTTCTGCTCTGCGTACTTTTCTTCAGATCCGCACCTTTACTTCTGACATACTGCATACACCCGCACTGTTCCTTCTTCCTACCTGCGTACCTCGCACTTCGCCCTTTTCTGTACTGCGTGTGCCCCGCACTCTGCCCTCTCCTGTGTTGCGTACCCCGCACTGCACCTTTGGTTTCGCAACGTACTCCTGCACTGAGCCTTTTACTGTGCTACGTACCCCCGCACTGCACCTTATGGATTGTCTGCGGACTTCTGATTAGGGCCAAATTTACAGTCCTCCAATGTGCTATAGTCAGTCAGAGCCACAGATCTCATCAAGCGCCCGAGAGATCACGACTTCATAGATTTACCTTCAAACTTACTTTCACATAGATCAAGCATTTTACATTAAGAACCCAATATTTCAGATCTTAAGATATTCAATTGAAAAGATACTTTAGCCAAGTGATCTCCTTTCCTATTTATAGACAAGCCCTTATTCACACCATGGGACAAAACCATCAATAATCAATACAAGGGATCCAAACCAGGGCTAAAATAGATCCTATACCACGGGCCAAAACCATAGCATTAGAAAAGGCGGGCTAAATACCACGGGCCAAACATAAGAAACCCCACGAGAGTGTGTTTCACTGCCTTGAAGTGAGTGAACTGGGGTACGCACCTTCTGAACGGGTAACCTGCGGGAATGACTGCACCTCCTGGATGGCGAACCTGTGGGTCCGCACCTTTTGAACCATTCACCTGTGACCCTCTTAATTTCCATCATTTTGAGAGCCTGAACAGACCATTTCCACTTGAGTGGGTTGCCATCAAGTAGAACACCTATATCATAGAGCCATACCAGAATCATAATGCCAACAAAATTCTATTAACGCAAAGTAGGAGAACACTTTAAAGATCAAGGCACACTAGAAGTTTCTAATAAAAACTCTAAAAAAATATCAAATTTTGGATCAACACTACTTTTATGGTCAAAATTCGCACTGATAAGGTGGATTAGCGCTACTTTTATGGTCAAAACTCATGTTGATAGGTTGACATGGTTTTCAACACTACTGTAATAGAACAATCAATGTAGACAACGCGACTCTTTTTTACATAAATAACAATTAGAGAGAAATACTTCAGAAAATGAGGAGAAATCCAAAGAGATATCTAGAATTGACACTGTAAAGAATGTACTACATAGAATGCAAATCGAAAATGACCCTAAATCATAGATTAAAAGGAGGTTGGTCAAACTAATAAAAAAGAAAAAACACAAAGAGGAGATTTGAAGGGTTATAATCTCCCCAGTGGACTCACCATTTTGTTGTGTAGGCAATCCTTTCTATGGACAGAAAAGATCCCTCTAGTCCTATGGGAGGATCTATAAACAAACTAAACAAATATGTGAAAACTTTCCTAGATTATATTAGAAAATACAAAGGAGTATAGATGACCTACCTCACTCTGATGCTAACATTCATTGTTGTTTTTCTGAGTCTTCTCACTTCCAAGTTTAATCCTCTCTACGTCATTGTGGATGAATACCTGTAAGGAAAATCATGTGAAGACAACAAATGCGTACATAGAAAAAACTATTCTAATATAAAATATGTGAAAAATCAAGGAGTATCACACTAAATGAGTAATGGTTTACACACTTATGGAAAGCAAGCATGTTAGGTCCCTATACTACTACTATAAACCCTTATTGTTATTAGTGCAACCCCCTTATTATATTATTGTGAACATATAGTCCCCATGTTGTTATTATTATGCCCCATAGAAGCCCACTATTGTTATTGTTGTGCCCCTATAATATTATTGTTATGTAGGCTCTAATTGTATTGGGACCCCTTAGACTCCTATATATAGGAAGAAAGTCTTGTTATTTGTACCATCCAAGAATTGTTAATTTGTGTAATGTAAAGGAGGTTTCCCCCTTGAAGAGGCTGATTTTAAATTTGTTTATCTATCTTTTCTATCTTTTGTGAGTTGGTTTCAGAACATTTGGTATCAGAGGTTTGGATTTTAGGGTTTCACTGCTCCAAACAGGGCATCGTGAAGTTTTTGCTATAACATTTTCTATACAAAGCTTCAAAAGCTAAAGACAAAACCCATTTGAGTCGGAATCATTCTAAAGCTCAGTTCCAAATTTTAGATATTACCTCACTACATTGTCGAAGATATGATCTCAGGAAGTTAGGGTTTTTGCAAGCTCCAGAATTGGATCGCAAACAGTTCATCATGGAATTTTCGCTACGATTTTTCTTATAAGAAGGTTCACACTCTAAAATTAAAAGCCATGTGATCTGAAATCTCATTGCAGGTCGGGCCTAAATTTCAAATCTTCTTTCACTACATTTGTGGAGATATGGTCCAAGACATGTAGGGTTTTTGCAGGCTGCCAAATTACATCCCAAACTGCTAACCTTGGGAAAATCATCATCACTTTCTCTCTGAGAATTAGATGGGAATTTCGTAAGGATTTACACAAATAGATGGACTTTACTTTTCAAGTTCGAAGGTTGAAACAGTGACATGTGGCACTTCGTACAGGTCCGCTCTACTGAAATAGGATATAATTAGGTGATCTTGGGATATTGGGCATCATGCTTTCTTGGAGAATCGAATTTCTATTAGGCTGGTGGCATTGGAATGAGGATGTAGAGGGCTATAGAAAGTCACAATTTTAGACCTTGGAGATCTGAAATTTCAGAGACACAACTGATTCAAGATCGAGCGCCTGAAAGCAAGAAAAAGAATGACTCAAACCAAGAAAATAGAAACACCTAGAAAGAAAAATTGGAGGGATCATTTGAAGAATGTGATTGAAGATATGATCAATAAGATAAATAGTATAGAAGGAAAATTGAATGGAAACATGGAATATTTGAAGAAAGACATGGAAGGTTTGAAAGAAGGTGGGACAATCATTATAAGAAAGGCTTCCTAATGTCGAAAAGGTAGTAGAGGAAACTCGTGATGAGAACAAGAGAAATGTTAATCATGATTTCATAAACTCTAATGTTGGATTGAAGACCCACGATATTCCAAATATGGATATGAGGAAATTTGATGGCAAGGATCTAGTAACTTGGATACTATAGATGGAATATTTTGATATACATGATGTGCAATCGCCACAAAAGGTACGTATTGAATCTTTATATTTAGAACCAAATCAATTTGAATGGTATAGAGGGATTTTCTTTCATAAACAACTTGTCATCTGGTCAATTTTCATGGAGGAAATGATACAACATTATGAGGATACACATATAAAGACCTTCTTTATCCAATTGATAAATCTGAAACAAAAGGGTTCAATGGAAGAGCACATTGAGGACTTCCAAAAATTGAATATAAGGGTAAATGATATTCCTGAGAAGCATAGGATTGAATTCATCATAAGGACTTTAAATGATAACATCCAACATGAGGTTCACCTTTGGGAACCTAATTCATTGGAGATGGCATATATGTTGGCAAGAAAAATTGAAAGCAAAATTATGGAAACAAGGAAGCCTACCACTCATAACTATAAATATAAAAGTGTTGTCTGTCCTAGCCTTTCACCACCTACAAGGTTGACACCACAACAATTCAGGGAAAAAAGAGCCAAAGGGTTTTGTTACAATTGTTATATAAAATACCCTAAATGTCAAAAGTGTGTTGAGAAGAAATTAATTTAAATAAATGGGGAAGATGAGCAAGAAAAGGAACAAGAAATGTCAAAAGAAGAGGATATACACTAGGAACCAATCCGAGAGAAAGAAGAAATGACTCTAACCACATCCTGTAATGTATTGACAGGAATTACCACTCCTCAAACTCTCAAGATAGAAGGGAATATCGAGAAGAAAATGGTAATAGTGTTGATTGATTTGGGTAGTACCCATAATTTTATTCATTGTAAGATAGCCAAGGAATTGAATTGCTTCCTATATCCGGCACCAGAGTGTCAAGTAATGGCTGCAAATGGAGGAGTCATAAATTGCTCTGGAAAATGCCATAATATCAAGATATCCATGGGAGGATATGTCTTGAATAGTCCAATGCTTTCCATTCACATTGGTGGTGTAGGTGTTGTATTAGGATTCCAATCACTATAATCTTTGGGTACGATAGCTTTTAATTTTCAAGAACTTTTCTTGACATTTTTTATGAAGGAAAGGGATTTGAATTAAGGGGTATCACATGAAAACTGGGAAAGATAATGAGCTCTAACAACATGACAAATCTTCTAAATAAATAACAACTAGGCGTAATTTCACAACTATGTTCACTAAAGGTTCCCATATTGAAATCATCTATTTCTCTAGATCTCCAAAACATTTTCGAAAATCATTCCAAGGTATTTGAGACTCCCAAATTCCTCCCATCTATTCGTGATTATGACCATGTTATTCATTTGATTCCAGGAATTTTTCCCCCAAACATTAGGTCTTAAATATATCTATATGCCCAAAAGAGTGAAATTGAATGTATGGTTGCAGAAATGCTAAAGCTTGGTATAATTCAACCCAGTCAAAGTTCTTTATCTACTCTAGTAGTATTGGTACACAAAAAGGATAGATCATGGTGCATGTGTCCGAATTATAGGAAGCTCAACAAGCTTACTATTAAAGATAAATTTCCCATTCCTCTCATTGATGAATTATTAGACGAATTAAATGGAGAATTTTACTTCACGAAGTTGGATTGTCGTTCAAGATATCATCAAATCAGAATGAAGACTGAAGACATTCCGAAAGCAACATTTATAACTCATGAGGGTCATTATGATTTTTTGGTCATGCCTTTTGGCCTTACCAATGCACCTTCTACATTTCAAGTTTTGATGAATTCCATTTTCAAACCCTTCCTTAGAAAATTTTTGTTAATATTTTTTGATGATATACTAAACTACAACAAGTCTTGGAAGGATCATGCTCAACATGTTGAGAGGGTACTCAAACTATTGGAGGAGAAACAATTATATGAAAAAAGATCCAAATGTTTCTTTGGAGTACAAGAGGTGGAATATTTGGGTACTCAGTTAGCTCATAGCTCAACTTATCATCCTCAATCTGATGTGAAAATTGAGATAGTGAAAAAATATTTGGAAGTATATGTTCGTTGTTTTGTATTTGATAAACAAACATGATGGGACAAGTGGTTGCCTCTTGCTGAATAGTAGTATAATACTTCCTTCCATACTGCAGAAAAAATGACCCCATTTATGGCACTTTATGGATATCATCGACTGTCCATCACATCATCTTTAAAAGAAAATTCTAAGGTTCAAGCAATGGAAGATCACATCGAGCATCAACAACAAGTTCTCAAACTCTTAAAGGATAACCTCACTTTGGCACAGAATAGAATGAAAAAATAGGCAGATCAACATCACAACGAAAGATGTTTTGACGTAGGTGACTGGATATTTTGAGGACTACAACCATACAAAAAAATGTCCCTCAAGAAAGCTAAGAAGAATAATAAATTATCACCTAAGTATTATGTTCCATACAAGGTGTTACAAAATATTGGTACTATGACATACAAATTGGAGCTTCCTACATCTTCTCGAGTGCACCTAGTTTTCCATGTTTCATGCTTAAATAAGGTTATAAATGAGAATATGCTAGTTCAAGCAATATTTCCATCACTTAAAAAGGAAGGAAAAATCATATTGGAACCAGAAGGAGTCACAAAAAAAAGAAATTGACAGCTACGAAATCGATTAATTTTAGAGTATCTCATAAAGTGGAAGAACTTAACTGCTGAAGATTCCACATGGGAGGATGAGAATTTTATACAAAAGCATCCAAAACTACTCAAGCATTGAGGACAACACTTTTTGAAGGAGAGGGGCATGTTATGTCCCTATACTACTAGTGTAACCCCATATTGTTATTAGTGCAACCCCCTTATTGTATTATTGTGCACATATAATCCCCATGTTGTTATTATTATGCCTGATAGATGCCCACGATTGTTATTATCGTGCCCCTACAATATCATTGTTCTGTAGGCTCTGATTGTATGGGACCCTTTAGACTCCTATATATAGAAAGGAGGTCTTTTCATTTGTACAATCCAATAAATTTTCATTTTTGTAATGTAAAGGAGGTTTCCCCCCCGAAGAGGATAATTTTGAAGTCATTGATCTATCTTTTCTATCTTTTTATGAGTTGGTTTCATAACAAAGAACATAATGTATTATTAATATAAAGTAAGGGAAGCATACAACCACTTAAGCTTGATTTTGGAAGCCTCCTTTGGGTGAGTTTCCTAGTCCTAGCCTCAACCTTCAATCAGTCTTTTCTCCTTAGAAAAATGGGTAGAATTTAGGCATAGTTTTAGCATAGGAAGGCGACCAAGTAATAGCAAAGCATCAACTAACCAAAAGTTATGGTAAGGGTTTGTTTTATTGGGAAGGAGATGGAGTTGAAGATCCACAAAATGAGGGAGAGGTTCCACATTTCAAGGGGAAGAACCATGAAACTAGGATCAAGAACTAGGAATGGGAGGTCTCGCTCCAATCCTTTTTCAACTGCAACCAGCTCGTCATTCTCAAGACTTCTGGTTGGAGAAACTTATCCTCCATTTTAAGAAAAAATACCTGAAGAGGGCCAACACATATTTTCCTATCAAAAGGTGTACTGCCAATGCTATTCACTAGTTAGACAAAAGGTTACCAACATAGGGTTGTCTGCTAAAAGTAGTTCTCGACTTAAAAGACCAGGTTTTGGATAAGTTCTTTAGAATTCATTCAAGTCAAGTCTTCGTATTCCTTGAGGGATACTTATGAACATGTTTCATGGTGAATACATTGTTTTGACAACTTTCATCACTTTGCAACACTTGCAACATTGATGACACAAAGCGCAACACTTAGGATATGAGACTCATAGTGCGACAAAATATTGTATAACACTAAGGGAAAAAAATTGGAAAGACGAAGGAGCCTGGGAAATTGTAGTAAGTCAAAAAAAGGAAGATCCAAATCTAGACTAGGGATAGTGTGTTGGAAATGTGGGAAGAAAGGACACCTAAAGAAATACTACAAATTTCAGAAAGGAAAATAAGGAGATAGACAACAAGAGAACAATCATGAAGCTATTGTGACCAGTGATGTGTTTCACAATGATTTGATTATGAATAGAGAATATTATTGATGCTTTGGTGGTATATTCAGGGGCTTATTTCCATGCCACACCTAATAGGAAACATTGTCATGACTATGTTCAAAAAGATTTTGGACAGGTTCATTTGAGTGATGATAAACCCTGTAAAATAATTAGAATGGGTAAGGATTTTATAAAGAAACAAAATGGAAACTAATGGGTATTGAAGGAGGTAAGGCATGTTCCAGATATTAAAAAAAGTAAGATAATTTCAATAGGGAATTTAGATGGTGAAGGTTGTGTAACTACATTCACATATAAGACTTGGAAGGCCATTCAAGTATCCCTAGTAATAGAAAAAGGAGAAAGGGTTGGTACATTGTATTTATGCAATAGTATTTCTAATTTTGTTAATTATTTAACCTCCAAAATAGAAGATATGACATTATTGCATAATAGGCTTGGGTACATGAGTGAGAAAGGGATGCATATTTTTCACTCAAGAAATTTGTTCCATGTTTGAAGCATGTTGGTTTGGATTTTTGTGAAAATAGTGTTTATGGAAAATAAAAGAGAGTCATATTTCTCAAAGTTGGGAAGGAAAATAAAAGCAAAAAATAGAATTTGTTCATACAAATCTATGGGGACCTACTCAAGTATAATCTCTCATTGGCTCTCACTATTATGTTACTTTTATTGATTATACAACTAGGAAAAACTAGATTTATTGTATTCAAAATAAATATGACGTATTTGATAATTTGAAGAAATGGAAAGGGTTGGTTATGTTGATGGTGTTGCACCCACCAACATTCAAGGATCAACCTGGTATGAAGTCCCAAATAAACCTCACACCCTCTGGTGTGGGAGTACCATCCAAAATGATGGCCCAGTTTCCATTACCTTAAATATTTGCCTCAGCTCTTGCTTGTTAGCACAGGCGAGTGGTCTTCTTTGCCTTCGAGTAGTGAGGTTCGCCTACCTGGTGATTGCCAGTGTTACTTTTGTCAATGGTTCTTTCACCGTAGAGGGAGAGGGTGGGAGTGAGTCCCAATTCAGATGGGAGGAAGCCCCAAATATGTTAGAACACACAACACAATAGGACATGAAAAATTCTACAAGATCAGTCCACACAGATGCGGCAGTATGCATAACAAACAAGGAAAGATAACATGTACAACACACAATGGAGGAGCCCGCGTGAGTGTGACAATTGTTATAGCAATTTTACGTGAAATTTCTATATGATGTATGGGGAGGTAACCAACATGGGAAGGAAAAAATTAACAGCTTACACAACAAATTTTCATTAATACATATGTATTACAACAATTGAATGAGTTCAAGTGTTAAACATAGGTTAAAGAAACATGCATTACAACTGTTGAAGATCAATCTTACAATAGTTACAATACATGTGTGAAAATGTGTTGGCCTATTAGCAGGCTTCGAAATTAAGCGAAAGTTCCAAGACACATTGTTACACCATACATCACTAACCCAATGGGTGGGGCGTTGGAGCTGTTATCACTTAAGAAATGATTTCTAAATTCTTAGCATCAATTTTATTCCAAAAGATTGGTGTTATTCTTGGTCTAGTCTTTCCATGATTGCTTTAGTGTCTAAGTTCTAGAAAAGAGTCTTGTTGGTATGGTTGAATAGGGTCAACACTCCATTCTTGCCCATCACCGGTCCTACTACACACATAGATTCCATGAATCATATTTTTTTTAAGGTTCTTATGCACTACGAAACTGTCTAGGAGTTTTCATAGTGCAAAACTAAGAATTTGCACTGGCTGTGCTATGAAATCGGGGATTCGTGCAGATCCATAGCAAATCTCATCTAGCTGTCAAATCTATCAAAATCTATTATTTTTTACATCATCAGTTGTCAGCCCATACACTTTTCCTATCACATTCAACCACTTATCCTCATCATTAGGGTCGTTAGGTGTCTTGGTATGCACAGGTTGCACGTTTCGAAAAGAAGCCGAGTATTCATAGTCATGATTATGTTTGAGTTCATGCATGAGGAGAAAATTGGCAGGCGTTCAAATTAGAATTCTTTTGAAGATCAAGCAAGGCAGCTTATCCATTTCAAGTGAGGCAGTGTTCGAGATTAAGACGGTGCAAGCTTCTTTAATTGTCACTTTGCAGGAATTCCATGGAGGGGTCTATAGAAAGGAAAGATCATAGGTCAGGCAGGTGTCTGAGGAACGAACCTGAAGGCTTAGATATTATCCTAAAGAACAATGAAGTTGAACAAGCCTTCAAACAGGTTGGCTATTGGATATTTTGTGAGAAACTTGAAGGAGGCCATATGCAAGTCATTAGGGAATTTGCTTTAAATTTCATAGGATTGAATTCAAAAGTTGGGGTGCTCGAATTACCGATCTCTCCAGAGGTTATATCTGCAGTCACTAAAATTCCAAGGGAACAAGAGAGATGGTTCAAAAATTTCAACTTTGATATGAATCCATGCAAGGAATTTTTGAAGCCAGAGTTCATTGATTCAGACTTAAACAAGTCAGTGCCCAGGAGTTTTGTCAAAGATTCATATGCCAATTTAATTACATGCATATAGAGATACTTCACCTGTGAACGGAGGTATCATAAAGTGTATTCTTATCACTTCAAGCTTTTGCTTCATTTCACTGGAAAGATATCCCTTGATTTGCCTTTCTATTTGTTTCGTAGCTTGGGAAAAATGTGTGACAAGGTTCAGTTGAAGAAGGAAGCCTATGAGACCTCGTTGTTTCATCACGGCTTAATGAAGTTGATCATTTGCATGAGCTCCAAAAACTAGATAGGAAGTGGTCCATGTTCATGTTTATGTCTGGCTTCAAGGACGAAACTGGTCTCAGTCCTCAGGTTATGAAGATTTCTTCACCAACAGTTAGTCATCATGCATAAACAAGATCCAGAAGATTCGTGAAGTTGAAAGCTAAGAAGCAGGTAAAGGAGCCCACAAGACCACTAGTAATCCGAGATACACCCCAACAGGCATAAAAAGAGAAAGGTCAGGTCAAAGAATGAGTACAAGAACAATTCACGGGGGAAACAGTCCAAAGAAGAGTGACCAGGAGCCAGTTAGCTAAAGAAAAGGGCAAGACAGTGGTTACCAAGGCAACCCTGGTTTTAAAGGGAAGTCTGAATGATTTGCTTCAAGCTATTGACATTGAAGAATATCCTATGGTTCGAGCAGACTTGATAGAAACAGGTAAAGGCCAAACCAAAAGGGCCAAAACCTCTAAAAAGCTTGAATTTGATGATCAGGTCTCTGAATTTATTTTTAAGCCAAGAAGACCCTAGGAGAAGGCGTTTAAGAGAGATACAAGAGGTGTTGCTAGAAGCAAGCGAAACAGGGGAGGTAAAAAAATCTCATGAAAGACCTATGGGTTCACCAGAAACATCCTCGCAGTTGCATAAAAATGATAGACGTAAGGCAGTTATCTCTCAACAGGAGAAATGTAGTTTTGAAGAATTGGAAAAGAAATTGAAATTAGCAAATCTTGAAATTGCAAAACTGAAAAAATTCTCAAGGAAGCATGCAATCAAGGAAGCTTATTTTAATAAAATGGAGGCTCTGTGGGAAGATAAGACGATTTCAATACCCGAAGTGGTCAATTGTCATGTTCAATACTACACCTGGACATTCCCTGCAATAAAGGAGGCAAGATACATCAGAAGGGTCAATGCAAAACTGAGAGCTGGAACTAGAATTATGAAGAGGAAAATCGAAGATCTGAAGATGCAACTAAGCAAGCATGAAGGACATCCTTAGCTGAAAGAAATCACACAGCAAGTAAGGCTATGTCCTAAATTTTGATAGATCACCTTTTGAAGTTTTTCTTGAAGAATGGTGTCTATTATATTCAGTTTTGGAATAACTTCATGACACATGGAGAAGCCATTTCAAGAAAAAGAAAGACTCAAAAAGTTAAATTTTGGTTTTAAAACTATTTTTTGAAATTACACAGCAGTTTCGTAGCGCACTACGAAATTGTTGTAGGTGATGCTTAATGCACAACAGTTTCGTAGCGCGCTACGAAACTGCTGTAGCTACATATTATGATTTAATGGACCTTTTTTGAGAGACAAAGGGAAATCTTTTTGAGGAAGAATTTCCGAAAAGGATCATTTACAAAGTGTAAAAATCCAGCAAGGGCAAAACAAGTAAAGGAAGGACATCCATGAACTCCAAAGCTATATGTTATGAAAGTGGTCATTATTTCATAGCCAATATTGATTCATAATGCTCAAGTAGCATTAAAGAAGTTTTATTTTACCACGTGTATATGACCAAAGTTTGCAAGGTATGGGAAACAAGATAATCCAATGCAATTTTATGAAGAACAACAGGGATAATTGATTTCGAATATTCTTGTGGAGACAAAAAACAGAAAAACGGGAACAACTTCCTAATTTCTAGGAACAGTAAAGGGATGAGGCATCAAGGGCTAGCAAGGAATTTCAAACCTCTACCAAATCTAAACTGAAGAAGGCCATTTGTCAGAGAACGAGTTTGGATTGTAATAAATTCTACTACCAACATGATGAGGAGTTATACTCCAAATTCTTTTAGGTCTCTAGCATTGCCAGTTAATAGTCGGTTACATTTAATAGTCAGTTTTAAGTGTCAATATGTGTCATAATAGGAAGAATTCGAATTCCCTTCATGCTGGAGGAGGAATCTCAATTATTTAAAGAGCTCTATATATAGGAGAACAACTAATGTACCAGGGGTTGGAAAATTTTCAGAGAAGCTCTTAGATTGGGCTTTGTGTAATACTCTGTTTTTAGTAATACAGTATTTGGCTTTACTTCTCAGGAATCAAAAGGAATTCAATGTTCAGAATGTCTTGTATTGTCTTCTTCTTATTATCTATAGTGGTATGAATGTGTGATTACCTAGAAATCACTTATTGTGCTCTAACTTCCTTCATACATTCATAAACTGTGTGGTCCTATATGTCTCTGATGTATTCTCTATGTGTTGAATGCTATATGCCCTAACTTCTATGTAAAGCTAAAATTACTGTCATACTGAAGCATATTTGACTCCATAAGCCCAATGAATATTTTCTAATTGTCTTTCAACCATTTACAATTGTTTATTTGTTTCGAAGAGTTAGCCATCTTATTCATTATCAAAATCTTTAATCTTGTGAGAGAGCCCTCTCAGGTTGGGGAGGTTAAGCCTCAGCCAAAAGTCGGTTTGAAACAGTTACTCAAGGTCTACCTGATTGGCAACCTATCAGGGGTTTATTTTGTGATAACAGGAGCCACTACTTACTCGTCAAAGAAATGATTACAGAATCTCAAGACTATGTGGGAAGAGCTGAGGTGAAAAGTCCTTTTTATGTACAAATGAGGGGGTATTTATAGCCAAGGGTGAGACTGACCATTGTGGTTGTTCAACTACCCTCATGACTATTTGAATTCCATGACCTTTCTACTTTAATGAATCTTCATATGACAAGTGGGTCTCTTGGACTTCCACGTTACATTACATTGATTGACTGTATGGCCCATAGTAGAGATGTGGATGACATGACTCATGACAAGACTCGACATGACAATACTGGTACATTTGTGTTGTTGTTGGTGTGCATGTCGAGCTGTAGTGTTGCTAGGTGATTGATGTCCTCATGGTGTGTCATGGGTTCACCTCCGCATGGCAAAGTGCATAGAGTCTTCGATGGTCATTGGGTTTGCTTGATGTTGCCTTTGCACATTTCTCCTTGCTTGCATGTTGGCATGCTTGACAGGTTCGCCTGTTCATGAAAAGTGCATGTTCGTCCATGAACACATCTTGCATGTTTGCTCATTCGTCCATCCTTCAACACAACTTTTCATGATCATCTGTTCACAAGCACATTTCTTTTCATGCATCATTTCTTAGTCCGTTGGTGAACATTTCCTTCTGCATGTACTCCCTTTGTTCATCCCATCTGTCGTCATGCCATGTTTGTTTGTGTACCTATATCTACAGTTACTCATGATGAGCTAACATCAAATCCAGAAACCTCCTAGTCTACCATAATGCATGGTAATTTTGGATGCAGGTTCTAGGCACTAGTGGTGAAAACTGCGCAAGAGTCATTGGATGATGGAGATGGGCAATTCGGATCAACAATGATTTTCCATAGGGTCTAGCTCAACTTAGGGAAAATATTCATATTTTTTGAGATGAGTAGTCCAGGCTACGAGAAGGCATGGCAAACAAAATCTACGCAATTTCTGGATGGAGCAGTGATCGGGATCCTCGCAGCCAAAATTGCGCAATTCCTGGAGGGAACTAACAACTAGCTACTGGGTCACTGGCAACCAAAACTGTGTAATTCCTGGAGGGAATAGGAAGTCAGCTGCTGGGACATTGGTATTAAAAAATACATAATTCCTAGAGGGAACTGGCAATCTATTGTTGGAGCTTGGCAGTAAAAACTACGCAATTCCTAGAGGGAACTAGCAGTCAGCTATTGAGAGCTACTGGCGGGGAAATCTGTGCTGATGCTGGGAGGCTAGCCTATTTATCACCTCTGTGTAGTTCCTAAAATGAGTGGAATGCTGGGAAGCATAGGGCTTGCTCATGAAAACTACGCAGTTTTTTGGGTGAGCAGTTGGTCGACTGATTGGAGGGCTGGCTGGAAAAACTACGTAATTTTCTGAGGGAGATAAAGATGGGCACTGGGTGTATGTCTGGCCTGTTTGTGAAATTTTCTCAGTCAGCAGAGTGGGAAAGGTGTACAACCTCTATGCAATTTTTTAGGGTAGTCAGTCTCGAGGTGACTGCCAAGTCAAACTCTCAAGTTGATCAACATGAAGGTTGATTGATCTACTTACAGGAAATGCAGCTTAAAATGACTTGCTTAGTGCATATGCACCATTATAGGTGACATTCGATCAAGTCGATGGTGGGGTAAAGGTCTGGTTATTAGAGGGGAATCTGGTCGTCATAACTTCATCAAAATTACTGAGTTTGTGAATGAGTGAAAAGGTGCATATGTGATCTTGCAAACACACACTTACATGACTTAATGACGAGAAGACTCAAACCATCTAGATACACATGCTCAACATGATTAACCTGTTATCACTGAAAATATTTCAAAGGAAAAGGGTAAGGTAAGGAAGAATTGGTCTTGGTCATTCTAGTGCTCCTTTCATGTGTAAGAAGCACTTGGCAAACTCAGGGTTAGCATACATCAGAGTTCTTTGAAGGCTCAAGCAAGGCAAGTAAGGTAATCCTAAATTTTGATATAAACTACCTTTTGAAGTTTACCTTCAAGAATGGTGTCATGTTATTTAGTTTTGAAAAACCTCATGTCATAGGGAAGAGTCATTACAAGATAAATAAGCTCAAGACAGTCAAATTTTGGCATTAAAACTGTGGTTTTGAAATTACAGAGCAGTTTCGTAGCGCGCTACGAAACTGCTGTAGCTATATGTTATAATTTAGTTGACCAATTGTGAGTGACAAAGGGAAAATATTTTTGAAAGGAATTTTATGAAGAGGGTCATTAACAAATTTTGAGCATCCAGCAAGGGAAAAACAAGTAGAGAAAGGACATATATGAACTCTAAATCTATGTGTTATAAAAATGATCATTATTCATAGCTAGTTTTGTTCATGATGCTTCAGGCAACATTAAAGAGGTATTTTTTTCACATGTATACATGGGCCAAGTCTACAGTGTATGTAAAACAAGATAATCCAATGCAATTTTATGAAGAACAATAGGGATAATTGATTTTGAAGATCCTTGTGGAGACCAAAAGCAAAAAAGGAGGAACTTTCTCTCCTTGTTTTTACTAGTCAATTTCTAGAAGTGTTTCTGAGCAGTTAAAAACTCATCTCTAAAAAGTGAAAGAGGTTTTCATTACTAAGATACTGAAATACAAAAAAATCCTCCACTTTCTTCAAATCCATTATGATTTGAGAGAAATGAATGACCAAACTTGCGCTATGAAACTGCTGTAGGTGCATTTTTTCACAAGCATATTTTTACACCTGTGTTTCAAAGACTCATTCTGGGTGGTAGGAAAGATGTTTCAAAAAACCAAGAAAGGTTTTTGTTCGGAATGGATTGGTTCACAAAATACTCCTTCATTTTTTCTAAATGAATTTTTTATGAGAAGATATGAGCTCTATCCCAAGACATATTGTTTATCTAGAACAGAGCAAGGAACAATCTCCTAGTTTCTAGGAACATTAAAAGGATGATTCAACAAGGGCCAGCTAGAGGGTTATGAGCACTATCAAATTCTAATTCATGGAGTTATAGGTGTCAAAAGGAGTGTTTAATTCCTAGATAAGGTTATTTTGATCATAATGAGGAGTTACACTCCTAATTGTTTTAGGTCTCTAGGACTGCTAGTTAGTTGTCATTTGCATATAATAGTTAGTTTTAAGTGTTAATAGGTGTCAAGTCAGGTGGAATTCGAATTTTCCTCATCCTAGAGGAGGAATATAAGTCATGTAAAGAGCTCTATATATAGGATAAGATCTAATGTACAAAGGGTTGGCAATCTTCAAAGAAATAAGCACATTGTGTTATTGTATGTGACTGCATGTTTTCAGGGTAATACAAAGAGTTGCTTTCACTACACAGGATTCAGAATGGGTTTCAATGTTTGATTTTCCTCATGGCTTCCTTAATATACTTACTTGTAGTGGTATAGACACATGTTAATTAGAATTCATTCGATGATGCTCTAACTTCCTTCATGTGTTTCTAGGTTGTGTTCCTTACATAATATCTATGTTTGGCTTCTATGTTAAAACCCCCTATGCCCTGACTTCCATGTGAAATTGATCTTGTTGTTGTACTGAAACACACTTCGACTCCATAGCCCAATGGAAGCTTGCTGATTGATATTTCAACCATTTATACATTGTTGTTCGAATTTTCCATAGAGTTAGCCATCTAATCTTCAAAGTAAAATCTTTAACCCAGTGGAAGAGCCCTCTTAGGTTGAGGAGGCTAAGCCTTAGCCTAAAGTAGTTCTAAAATAGTTATTCAAAGTATTCCTGATCGGGCAGCCTATTAGTGATTGGATTTTGTGATAACATAACCGACGGTGTGAACGGAAAGCACAACACTTGTGATTGATTATTTGTCGACTGTGGCGATTCTTGCGTGATAGTGTATATGACTCCATGTGTGATGGTGGCAGATGTTTACATAGCGAACACAACATGTACACATGAAGTGAAGGCCTTGTATATGACCAGAACATGGTCACAAGCATGGCATTGACATCAACATGTAAAATTTGTTGGTGGAATGATCAAGAAAGGTGAGTGTGATAACTCACATGAGCTCACGGAGTGAACCCAAGTGTGTGTAGTCATCAAGTAAAACTCTCAAAGGAGGCTCCAAAATTGGATGCACGCCAAACTTTTGGAGGGTGTTGCAGCCTCTATAACACCCGGTGACACAATGGTAGAACTCTAGCTTCTCTATTTTGGTTCATTGTCAGTAGAGGGCCTTTTTCTTTTGGGGAGTACTGAATCATTGTACAGGTTACTTCGGCTTCTCCACTTACCCCATGGACATTCATGTTCAAGTTTTTCCAACTTAGTCAAACACAACAAAAGTTCAGCTTGATCACAGTTTTTCAAAATTGGGAAGGGTATTTTAGCTTGTGAGTTGAAGATTTTCAAAGTATAAGTTTTCATCTCTGTTGTTGCTCCACAACCAACAAGCCTGGAAAATACCCCAACGGAGTCACATACAAACACACACATTGCTCCACTACTAGTGAGCTTGGTTAGTACCCCGGTGGAGTTTCATGCTTCACCTCTCTACGCAGGAAGCCTTTCTCTTGTTTCGCCTTTGTATTTTTATTTTTATTTTTTAAGATTACTGTGCATAGGAACTTATTTATTTTTGGGGCAGATGAGGGATCCTGACTTATTGAGAGCAGAAGATGATGTTCCTTCAGAGAAGCATGTAAGACCTCTAACATTGGTTTTCTCTTTTAGATTTTTGCCTTCTCCATTTCTACTAGTTCGATGGGCTTGAATACATAGATTAGAAGGCTGAGGAGAAGCATGGATCTTCCTAGTGTGGACATAGGTTCATGGTTGGACCAAAACTTCCCCTGCAGACAGCTCGTATTTTCTGTCAATACTTCATCAGACAAAGGTTATAACCAATCATAGAGAATACTGACACAAGACTGACCAAGTGCTATAGTGTCACAAGTTTCTTCATATCTTAGCCACATACTCATTCAAAAGCCAGAATGCAGTAGCAAGAAGCACTTATTTCTGGAAACAAAAATAGTCAGGTATTAAGAAAATCAAACAAATGAAAACAAAAATAGTAAGTGAAGTAAACCAAATGAAAACAACAATAGTAAGCAAGGAAAACAAAACGAAAACAACAAGCAACAAGCAGACTATGTACATGGCACGGGGCACGACTCAACCTACTAGAAGTAGTGCTTGAGATCTTAGTCATTGATGGGAAGGTTGTCAATCCTCTTATGAAGTGATTGTAGATGATATGTGTGTGGGCCAAGCTTCTCATGGACCGTGTATGGACCAATCCACAGGGAATGAAACTTTGTATTCTTTCCTTTGTCTTCATGGGACTTATCCCATTTCAGAACCAAGTCACCAACACTGAAGTTAGCTTTCCCTACAGACTTCTTATCAAACCATCTCTTGATAAAGTTCTGGTGGAGTGTAATTTTTTCTTTTTCTTTCATCCTTTCTTCATCAAGCTTGTGGACTGTATCCATCCTTACCTAAACTAGCTGGCAAGGCTTTCCTTGGGATTCTTGGGATAGCTGAAGTGATGGGAAAGTAGATCTTAGGTGGAAGGATGGCTTATTTACCATAGAACAAGAAGTACGGTGAGGTATTCAGATAAGATTTTGGTGTTACATGGTCAGCCCATAGTGCATTCGTTAGAGCAGTATGGCAGTTGTGGTGCTTAGAGAAAACAATCTTTTTTATTATGCAGATGAGGTTTTTATTTGTGTATTATTTAGACTATTTCATTGTGGGTAGTAGTTGGATGAGTGTTTCAGCACAACACCATTTTGTAATGAATAATAATAAAGCTTTAAAGATGAAAAGTACATTGCATTATAAAAAACAAGTGATACTGAAACGTCGAAGCGTGAGATGATGTTCTACTGGAGGAGGCTAATGACCTCCTGGTCGTTCACTTGTTTGAGAGGAACTAATTCTGACCACTACATGAAGTTATCAATTGTTGTTAGAGTGTAGTGGTGCTATTTTGATGAATGTGGGAAAATCTCCCCAATGATGTCTATGCCCCATTGTTAAAACGATTCAGTTTTTGCAATAGGGTGTAGTGGGGATACTAACCTTTGTAGTCTGTTGGTGCATCACTGGCAGACTGGACACTTGCAGGCATACGCATGTGCATCCCTGAATAGTGTGCGCCAATAAAAAATGACTCGCATAACCTTTTGTGCAATGATGTTTCTTGCAAAATGACCCTCGCAAGTCCCTCATGCAGATATTGTAATACCTTCTCTTATTCATGCACCTCTAGGCACCTGAGAAAAACTCCATTGTTGTGCTTCTTATAATCACTTTGTGAACTGAATCATATGATAAAGCTTTGAGGAACAATGCCCTCTTCTATCTTATGGAAAAGCGAGAGGGTACAGTGCCGTGCTCAAGGTACTGGCACACATCTGTGTACTAAGAGATTTCGTCTTCAATGGGTGTTTCTCACCTTATATCATACATCTCAACTTTCTTCTCCCAACTGGTGATCTCTTCTTCACTATCCAATGCATGTACTACTTTAGTTGCAAGTCTGCAAAGCCCATGTCCTTTGATCATGTGAACTCGCTTGATTTCAAGATCATACTCTTGCAAGCTTGTCATCTAGTTCGCACGTCATTCACCCAATTCTTATTGTACAAGCAATGTCCAGACTACTAGGTGAGAGACGTAGACTATGCAATGATTCTTCAGAAAGGCATGAAATGTTTCATCGCCTTGTAAAATGCATATGCTTGCTTGTCAATGATGGGGTGGTTGAGTTATGGTCCCTACATGATTGCACTCATGAAGGAGATTAGATGTTCGTCATTCATCTCATCCTTCTGAGTGAGTATTGCAGCAATCAAATTATTGGAGGTGAAGGTGTATAATAAGAAATATTTCTTGAAGTCTCGGTTGTAGAGTGAAAGTGCTTCTACAATAGTCTGCTTGATCTAGGTGAATGCATACTTTTTCCTCTTTCCCTAGTTCTAGACTACATCTTTCTTGATCATGTCCTCCATGAGCTTGACTATTTGCACATAATCCGAGATGAAATTCTAGAGGAAGTTTATCTTACCCAAGAAGGACTACAAATACACTTTTTTTGGGATTCAAGAAAATCTCGTATCTCTGGCATCGCTCAGAATTTTTCTTTAGATGGCGTATGTGGTCCTCTTCTCCTCTTGAGAACATAGTAAAATCATCGAGCTATACCACTATGCTATGTTTGATGAATCCGTGAAAAGTGATGTTCATGTTACGCTAAAAGGTTGTGCTTGCATTTACAAGCCGAAACGACATTCGTTTGTAAGTGAATGTACCCCACTTGGTATGAAAGGTAGTATTAAGTATGTCAAGTTCTACTACTAGAACCTGATTGTATCCTAAAAAACCATCGAGTAGGGAAAAAATATGTGCCCTAGATATTGTTTGCATAATGTGGTCAATAGATGGCATGGGGTATTTGTCTTTGTCTGAGGCATGGTTCACATTCCAGAAATAAACACACAAGTGTATTTCCCTGGACTTCTTGCATACAGGAACAAGGCTTAAAACCTGCGTGGAATGACAAACTTTGTATATGATCCGTGCATCCAAAATATTAGTAATTTATTTCTATATGAGGGATTTAAGTGATGGATGTACTTTCCTCAACTTATGCTAATATGGCTTAACCTGTTCTTTGATTGGAATGATGTGTTCGATTATCCACATATCATAAGCTTTCAGATCATCGTATGTCCATACGAACACATCTCGGTATTGTTTGAATAAGCAGACAAAGGCTTGCCACTCTTATTGTGTGCAACATCTACCAAGCTTGACGAACTTCGGATCTTGTTTTTTTCCCAGATTGATCGTTTCGTGCATCATGGTGGAATTGTGGGTCTTGTTGTTCGTCGTCCCCTAAAACATTCTTACAAGTCATAAATCTTTTCCAATGATGCCACACCCTTCATGATAAGGTGGCATTTCCTATTACCAGTTTTTTCTTACAGAGCACGCTCATCCTTGTCATCATCTATTGTTGCATTTTTGAATACGTCAGTGTTGGCCATGAAATGCAATATCTATTGATCAACATTAAACACACATAAGTTAGTTATGTTATTTGGGATAGATAGTTTGTACAAAATTTCAATAGTAAATCTATCCCTATTTGGTGACATTCGTTAAGCTACATTTGACAAAGAATTGGCAGCTACATTACGCATACGTGGTAGAACAATGATGTTAAATGCTTGGAAGTTAGAGATCAGTTGTCATACCTCTTGCTGGTAACTTTTGAGATGTGGTGACAAACAACGAATGGTGTTACATACCTATCGTACCACTGTATTTGAATCACCTACCACTTTGAGTGTGACCACGTTGAGGTTGATGGCTTTCTGCAAGCCCAACATAAGTTCTTCATACTCAACAAAGTTGTTTGTGCACTCAAACTACAACTTACTTGAAACCAGATGCTTCTTATTTTATGGGTCAATCAAGACACACCTAGCTCCCAAGTTGTCCTATGACTTGATTATTCAAAGTACATGGTGCACAACTTGTTTGTACATGGACTGTTAGGCGTGGTTGTACTACTACTATTATTGTTGCTACTGCTAGTCCTACTATTGATAGAATGTATTGTACTTGTTTCATTACCATGAATTGGGCAAGGAAGGAGTCCCAACTATGTGTCTAGTGGGGTTGGAGCTAGTCGTGCAAGATAACATCCCAACATTGTTTCTAGGAGGAAGTTTCCAAACATGAGTTCTACGAAGGCCAATGGTTCATTCTCACCATTGAGGGGAGTGACATTGTGCTTCATATACCTCTCAAATAATATGTGTGTTTTCCCTTGTACATAAGTCACATGTGTGACTATTTTGTAGCAAAATATCCATTCAGCTTGATAGACTAGTCTCTATTGAGAAGTAGACCATATGCTTCTGGTATGTCCACAATGAAAATATTAATTCATTGGTGGAATCAACCACCATGAGATATTCGGATGATCACATCTCGAAGTTCACCAATGGCTGGTAGCGATGTTTGATCAAGTTGGATGATTCACGCAAATGTCTCACTCCATTTTACATTGGTCTTTTTAGCAATGGAGAGAAGCATGACGTTGGCTACCATGGCACAATCAACCAAGCAATTTTCAAAATTGTAGTTAAAAATTAAAATGAGAGCAGGAATTGAGGGAAACATGAGTTTTATTCTTCCATCTAGAGTTTGGTAAGCACATCGGAAAGTGATCCAAGAGGTGTGCTTGCTCCCTCACTGGTAGAGGTTGCATTGTCCATTGTTGTTTGTCCCGATGCACTCAACAGGATGTCTTGCTGACGCTAGATCTTAGCTAACTTGAACAAACTAATGTTCACACGAGTTTTCTTCATGTCATCTAGAATTTTGTAGTTGAGAGGTGGTAGAATCATCGAGGTGCCTGAGGTAGATGTTGGGCAGTGGACCCCTGCGTAGTACGTTTTGGGGCTTAAAACCCAATTTTTGGTCAATGTAATGTAAAGACCCTACAAAATGCGGGCATGGAGCACAAGAGTCTAGGGTTTTCCACCGTAAAATAATGTAATTTAATATAGAATGTGTCAGCCTACCCCTTGTCCGTAGACCATGGGATTGTATAAATAGAGCGAGGCTCTAATTGTAAAAGGTAGTCTTGGACTTAAGTCATAGATTCTTTTGGATGATGAATTCACTATGAATCTATACATCTGAGTCTTGGGTTGTAGTAGTAGTAAGAGGCTCTACAGCTGAGTGCATAGAGTCCTGGTAGATTCTGCAGCTGTGTGCATGGACCATTGTAGCTGAGTGCGCAGGGCGGAGTTGGGATTATACTGGGACAGAGAATTAATAAAAGGTAAGTTGATTTTGGAATATTCTGTGTCTATCTTTCTATTATATTTATGCATCTCTTTACAGTTTATGATCATGCACACTTGTTATGAATGTTGAATTATTAATGAGAATATTGGGCCAAAAAAATTAAGTTCGGATCTATAATAAAATCACAATCAGGAATAAGGATCTAGATAGCACCTCTTCGTGCTCTTTACAGAGCTACACAGAAGCAGTTGCACAAGTTGCGAAGGACAGATGGCTGCGCGAAGTATTGCAAGCGCATAGGTTCGGTTCGCGAACTTTCAAGACTTCATCAAGACATCCCAAGGGGGTGGAAGCCTAGTTCCAACACCCTCCCATACTACCTCAGGTGATACCTCAGCCTGCGCACTATGGACTATTACCGAAAGGGCCAGTAGTTTCAAGATTTGTTTGGCTAAATCACTTCTGAACCTAGGTTAGGCCCCAACAAGCCAACAAATGGTTCCATTGTCGGGACTGAGATCTACCTAAGTTATGTCTAATGTCATGCCACTAGAACCCAACAAAGAAGGAAATTGAAGAGTGGTTGGACAAGAAGCTTCACGATTTTGTGACATAGGAAAATAGAACTTTGCAGATATCCAAGAAAAGGTGGTTGGATCGCTATGTGTATATGGAAATCCATGACATCTTCTTCTCATACTTTCCTTCCAAGTTGTATGAGTGGATCGTGAGCTTAGTCGACATCTAGGGAAGGTGTAAGCTTGACCAACCAATAGTGTGGTCTCCGGAGTGTAGGAATTTATAAGGTAAGTTCCTCAGACAGAACACCAAAGGACACCGCTCACAAACAGATCACAGATCAATACACCAGTATTTTTGACGTGGTTAAAACCCTCAAAGAGGGAAATAGTCCACGGCCTCAACCAACGTGGCCACTTCAGGCAATTTATTAATAAAAGAATGAAATTTTACATAAGCTTCTCTCATGAACAATTAACCTACAAATGACCCTCCATGCTCTTTAAATAGAGATCATGGACCAATCAGGTG
>APFE031672927.1:9711-54800 GCA_000404065.3 Pinus taeda | reverse complement strand
GAGGGGGGGCTTTTGTTTTTTCTTTTTGTCACTGAAGCTTTTGGTTGTGTGCTTGCTTGAGAAAGCTCCTTTTCCCTACAAAACAGAAAAAAGAAAACCCAACATGGACATACAAAAAAAACAAACCCTTACGGCTTGAAGTTAGCTTCACCTGGAAACTAAATATTTTCCTCAATGTTTCTGATTTTCCGAGATCACACTAAGGCGCAGCGGAAAAGAGCATACACATGTGAAAAATCCTTCCTCTCTATTTCTGATTTGCCCAGATCACACAGAGTCGCAGGGCAAAGAGAATACGTAGAAATGAAAGGTATAGATCTGGTAATAGAAAAGGAAGCTAAATAAACCGAAATAATAAACAGAGAGAAAATAACTAGAAACTGCAAGTAAACACTGTATACCTCTAGATCTTAAAAATGATGAAGCTAGGGCTACCAGAAAACTTTTCACGTGAAACAAAAGGGGTTCCTCACTGGAATAGATGCTCCTAACACAACAGAGTAGTCCTCTCGGCCCGAAAGCAGTCAGAAACAACAGATCTAGGAAACGACAGTCAGATGCAGTTCTATAGGCTTCAGATTTGGATCACCAATGGACGCGGCCCTCAAATAGCTCTGATACCATGTAGGAATTTACATGGTAAGTCCTCAGACAGAACACCAAAGGACACCACTCACAAATAGATCACAGATCAATACACGAGTATTTTTGACGTGGTTAAAACCATCAAAGAGGGAAATAGTCCACGGCTTGAGCCAACGCGACCACTTTAGGCAATTTATTAATAAAAGAATGAAATTTTACATAAGCTTATCTCATGAACAATTAACCTACAAATGACCCTCCATGCTCTTTAAATAGAGATCATGGACTAATCGGGTGTTAAGCCACGGATCAAGTGTTAGTAATACCGAGGAGACAATGAACCGTCAGATCACTACATATCGTGACCGTCGGATTGTAAGTTACAAAAGTACATAGTAAAGAAACACACTTTACCTAACTCTATACTAGACCAAGTTATACTTAACTATTTCCTATGTGTTGGAATATCCTAACATGGAGTTAGTATGCAGACTAGAGGCATCTGAAGATAAGATCATGTGAGTTGTGGACCATTGGCTCAACCAGATAATAGGGAGATTTATCACTGAGTTCATGGTAGACACGACCATGAGCTATAGTGAAGCAGAACGACATTTTCTCAAGGGAGCGTGAGGTAGGTACATTAAATCCCTGAATACCTGGATTAAGATGTTGTTATGTGAAAAATGGGTGATGTGAATACATTAATGTTTGGAACAACATGGAGTGGAAAGATCCACAAAGGTATTGAGGGGTTAGGAAACAGTCCCTTAATTCCACCTTCACAAGAGAGCGAGGAGAAGCTCGCATGGGTTTCTTCAAGAAGTGCGTTCAGTTTGATAAGGCAACGCATTCCGCAACTATCACCTCCACTTATGCCATCACCCACTTCACCTACTTCACCTCCATTTTCACCCACCCCACCTCTACCAAACCCACAGTTCAGCATGGCGAGCGCAATCAAGCTACCCATATTTAGAGGAGTAGGGAATGAGGATCTAGACTAGTTCTGGTTCATGGTAAGAGTAGTGTGGGAAGCAAAAGGGGTCACAGATGAAAAAATTAAGAAGGCCACATTGGTGAGCAGGTTGCAGGATCACACACTGACATGGTATATCAAGCACTCTAATGATCACCCAAATGTAGGAATAGCAGAGATCTAGAATGCACTTAAAAGAGAATTTAGTTGGCCGAAATCAAAGACATAGTCAGTCATCAGATTTAAAGAAATTGTGATGCTTCTAGGTGAGACACCCTAGGATCTAGATCAGTGACTGAAGAGTACGATCCGTGAGGCTAATATGACTCTCATGAATGCATAACACCGCACATTATTTGTGGCATCTTTGACACCACACTTGAGGACTGTGCTATCATAGCAGAAGCTTTCAACCCAGGTTAAAGAATTGGAGATGGCGATGAGGTTGCATGAAACACTGATACAGGATCTGGGGTTGGGAGTCCAACAAATCCATGTACAACTAAAAAATCTATGCTTGGAGATGTAGAATTTGAAGCTAGATAGGGCGTCATGGCCAAAGGCATGCGAAGAAGTGTGGTGTATAAAATTCAAAGGCTAGGGCTATGACAAAGACCACTATCCAGTATTTGCAAACTACTTAGCAGGAGGGGGACTAATGCCATTGAGACCAGAGGCATAGGAAGGGCCAAGTCCAGCACCCACTCTTCGGTGTGAAATCTATCGGATAGGAGGAAGGCACACAACAAATAATTGTCACTTGTTGCAGAAGTATACATAGACTCCCAAACAACTGTTTTGTAATTTTTGTAGATCGGTGGGCCACGAAGAGCATACTTTTCACAGCTATGAGATTATGATGGAGTGGACCCCAGCATATAGAATGAAAATAGAAGTGCGAGGCCTCGACCCAGCCGCAGGGATGGCGCGTGCTGGATTTCAGGGCCGAGGTCGAGGATGAGGAGGAATGGGATCAAGAAGGGGCTGTAGACAGTTAATTTGTTACAATTGCAGTGGACCAGTGCATTACGCCTGTTATTGTACCAACCCAATGAGAGTATTTTGTTCATACTGTGCTCAGTTTTATCATGAAATGGTAGATTGTCCTACACTAATCGCATAGATGTGTGAGGAAGGGGTACTCCAGCCCACTCTGACCCAAAATATTCAATTGCTAAGGTTTGAACCACACAAAGAGGACCCAAATGTGAATATAGTGCTCAGAAGCTGTGTGGCTACAAGAGAAGATAAGGGGAAGAAACATGAGGATGATACATGGGTTCACAAGGCTCCTACAAAGAAACTTGAGTTTGACTTAGAACGCGCAAAAGAGACATTTATGAAAGCTAAGAAGAGCTTTGCAGAGGCCTCTACTTTAGGTAGTAAGGATCCAACAGAGCCAGGAATGGATCCTTCTATGCTTACTACCTTTTTGTAGACATGCATGAAATTGCTACGCAATAATAAGGCAATTAAAGGACTACAGGAGTCGATAACTAGGTGCGCAGGGTCAGGGGAATCACGCTTAGTCCGGAAACATGGAAAGCATGCATTGTGCACCAGGAGGGAAATGAGATTGACGACGCAAATTGGCAAGTATGAAATTGATCAAGTAATCTTAGACGTGGGTATGGATGTGAATGTGTTGCCAAAGCAAACATGGGAATACATGGGTAGGCCCGCACTACAGTGGTCCCCTATTCAATTACGAATGGTGAAGCAACAAAAGATTTTTCCCGTGTGAAGGTTGCAAGGGGTAACAGTTGATACCGAAGGCACAAGCACGTAGATGGACTTTGAAGTGATAGAGATTGTTGATGACAACAATCCTTATCCCGCATTGCTAGGAATAGACTAGGCCACTGACATGAATGGCATCATCAACATGAAAAGATGGAAGATGATATTCGAGAAAAAGTCCTTACATGTAGTAGTTCCGCTAGACCCAGCCGAAGGAGTGCACTACATTGAACTCGTGCACAACAATGGAACCAATGATGAGTTGGATTGTATCTACAAGATAATTGCATGAGATCAGGATTGGGTGAATCGAACTACAGATGAAAGGATCTTGTAGGAGCGCACAGGTTCCTCCACCTTGGATTCAAATGAAGAAGATGAACTTGGCATAATAAATTGAACGAAGTGACAACACTGAATTAAAACATGATGACTAGATCACTACATTGCGTAACAACCTATTGAAGCCCCGAAAATTGGGTCAACAACAAGGGGGATACCTGCCCGGTCTGGACCTTGGTTGGAAGCTCCTTTTCCGTTTGGTATAGCAGGTCTGACTAGAGATAATGGAACTAGTTTCCCAGTTTGTGTGTGTGGGTGCGTAAGATTTATTGATGTTCCTGGCTTTAAAAGATTATAATTGAGGTGATCTACTTCTAATTCTAATCTAATGACATGTAATTGTATTCTAAAAAAGCAACAACATCTAAATCTATACTAACCTGGGGTATGATTCTTCTGTTATGCGATCTAAAATGATATCAGATAACAATCGGTAATAAAGATCATTCAACTGTTATAAGGAAAGATCACAATATAGATGACCCTTCGCATAAAGTTAGGCGCACCAGTTGCAACATAATCACATAAAATTTGTTCCTTATCAAGCATAATATAGTTCTCACCGTCAAAGTGCCCACAATGATAACTCAACGAATTCAAGCATTTAACATATAATGACTGAATTTAAATATTCACTTAACATAGAAATAGAATAGTTAAGATAAAAGTACATTTATAACTAGTCTACTCTCAGCTTTAGAGATAGATGATGTTATCCTCTTCTCAATTCCACATCAACTTAGGTCAGAAGTGCACATTCGTGCAGATTATCATATTGCAAAACTCAATAAATCCTAGGTTCCTTCACTTTCATCAAAACCTCCTCGGCGGGTGCCAAAAGTGCCATGTTCTTTGGGACCAACGTTTTTGATCTAATTTCTGACCCCTTCTCTAAATGCATTAGCAAGGTTTATACTACTAACTTATGCTCTTAAAAATACTTATTTACAAAATTTCGGAATACGTTTAAATGACCGTCCTTTTTCTAGGGAAAATAAAATAAAACTATTTCTAAAATTAAATCTAAAACTAACTATTTCTGTATTTTCTCCTTAATGTCGCAAGCATTCAGCATTTGCTTGAGAAGAGTCAGTTGGCAGACTTCAGCCTTTAAATGTGCTGCAAAAATGAAATAAGCAAGAGATGGCACCATCTTTTCGGTACTGGGCTTACAGGAGACTGAGCAATTATAGGCTTTCCATTTCGAGAAGTTTTACCCAACAATGCGCGATTAGTGGTAGGCGCTAATCTTGTAGCAGATGTAAAGTTGAAATTTTGTGAAAATAATGATTCCGAGAGCTCTTGGCCTTGAGCCCTAAACTGCCTGTCTTTGATGTCAGCATTGTCTAGTATTCCTTTAACCATTTCTATGCAGGGGAGAATTTTGGGCCTTGCCGCTCTCCAGTGCAGGAATGAACAAGCTAACTCTACAACTGATGCTTCAAAGGACCTTGATGAGCCTGTAGTTGTCGTAAATCCCATTACTTTAGGATTTATTTCCTCAAGTAGATTATGTATGCCTTCCTAAGTGAAAATACCCACATTTCTGTTGCATGCTGTGTCTTTGTGCAAGGGTACCTTTTCTCTGTCTTCAGATAGCCTCACCTATTTTCACTGTAGCTTCCTGTACACTGCTTTGTATAACCTTTTGTCCTTCGTTCCTGCAGTTTATAAGTGAGGTGGAAGTAATGATAATAAATAACGAAGGGAATGCTTTGACTTCTGAAGACATTTAAAAATATGCCACCTTACTTGAACTCGCTCTTTGATAAACTCAAAACTAGATTTCATTAACAACTGGAAACTACTTCATTAATGAGCATTAAAGCACATAACCAGTCTTGTTTAATGGAAACACTTTTCCTTCAATAATGAACCAGAAAAATTTGTGATGAGACGATTTTGTCATTTTCTTTGCAATATTGCACATCGTTGCATCGCATAATCACAAGATCATTCTATTGTCCTATCGTAAGACCGTTTTATCGCATTATTGCAATTTCACAGTATCTCATGGTCGCAACATCACCTAATTGCAATATCGCATAATTGCAATATCGCATGGTTGCAACATCGTATAATCGCAATATCGCATGTTCGCAATATCGTATGTTTTGTGTTAAGCAGTTTCTTGAAAGGCACGATTTTGTGATATGCGCTATCGCATATTAGCGTTTTCTGTGGTTTTTTATTATAAGTGTGCTTCTAAGGCTTGCGATGCGATATATGTTTATCCTTATGAAATTTCACATTGCATTCTCGTAATTTTAGAGTTTAGCTTGTAAGTAGGCATGCTGCTATCTTTTCTGCGATACGATGTCCTTTAAGGAGTGATTTTGTCTTCCCTCATCACAAAACTTAAGTTTTTTAGATATTTTCAAAGGTATTTTCTTAAGTTTACAATGGTAAGTTTTATTGAAAAGGAAATACAATCACTAATTGATTTTTTTGAATTTTAGCTAAGGGTCCCCATTTATTTAGTATTAGTCACAACACTAAATAAAAAGGGGGATTGTTGGTGGCAACAACAATTGGCGATTCACTTGGAAGAACCAATTATCTCTGTCATTCTTTTGAATTTTCTATACTTCCAAAATAGAAAATTTTCCAGAAAATTAAACTTTATTGTAGAAAGATAAAGTACATTATGTTCTAACCTGTCAATGATATTTTGTTTAACTATTTTCAACTCTGATTATTTACTTCCTCAAGCTAGTCCTTGTATTTACATCAGTCATTACATGGTTTGTAAAGATAAAACAAAGGCTTCTCTGTAAATCAGTTTTAAATATGCTCATTTGTCATAGGTAGAGACGTTGCTGCCAGCAGGCATTCATAGCCTCGAGAGGGTTACCTATTACCTAGCAATGATCCTAAATCCTACATAAAGAAATCTACAATTCTCAAAGAAGAATCCATATCAACACTTATTTCTTTTGATTTTATTTTACTCTTAAAGAGAAATGTCTTGGTTTGATAGCCAATTTATGACACAATCATTCACTTGATTTATAACTTACTAAACAAGCTGGCTCATGATGAGACCCTTTGTCTTTTGATTGCAAGAATCTTGAGTCATTTCCCTGTTGTGGTATGAAGTATTGGCAAATTCAGCAAGTTATAATATCTATGATTATGATAAGTCGGCTCGTGATGAGACCTCTCACTCTTTAAGATGAAGTGTATCCTTGGATCGTTCCTCTGAAAGTTGTGATTTACTTAGTAGGGAGGAAGTCATTGTTTCCTTAAGATAACTCTGGATGACAATAGTAGAGTTTTTGGAAAGAGCTATTCTACAAAGAATCTTTATTTTGTTATTGATACCTTTCATTACATTGATATAAAACAATTTCTCACTAAAGGTTGTTTTCATCAAATTTAATGAAGTTCAAACTACTATCATATCTAGGCTAGAGTCTTTAACTGTATCTTTCTACAATAAAGATCAATTTTCCAAAAGATTTGCTATTTATACAAGAAAAAGGTCAAAATCTGAAAGAGAATTGGTGTCTTTTTCGTAAATTCCTAATGTAACCATTCACAACTGGTTTTATGAAAATAAAAATCTAATCTACAAAATAAAAGAGTAATCTTCTAGGGAAAATATTTTTTTAGGATCTCACCATTAACAGGTAAAGAATCTCTTTTTTCTGCTAAATCCTGCAACATAAAAGTTGACGGACGTATAACTTCTACAATTTGAAAAGGTCCAAGACACATTCGTTGAAATTTAGTATGTTTTCCTTTTTCCTCATGAGCCTTGCCCCATTTTAAAACTAGATCTCCCACTTGAAAATCTTTTCAGGTCATCATGTTTGAATCAAAAGAGGATTTTACTAATGCTTGATGATGAGCATGAGTTCTTTTAGCCTGTTCTCGTTGTTCTTCTAACTTAATTATTTCCATTTTCCTTAGCTATAAGGAGGAAGTTAGTACTTCATCAATATACTGAACTAAAGACAAAATATGGGATTGCTAAATGCATCAGGAGAACCACTTCTTTTCCATAAACTAAATTGAATGGAGGAGTGCTAATGGAGGCTTTTGGTGTTATTCAATCTACCTATAAAGCGTATATTAAATATTTATGCCAATTTTTATGATTTTGGTCAACTGTTCATTTGATAATCCTAATTAGGTTTTTATTTGTAGATTCAGCTAACCCATTTCCCTGTGGGTAATAATTGGTGGAATATTTAAGTTTGAAACCTCTTTTAAGTGCAAATTTAGTCATTGTATTTCCAGAAAAGTATGATGCATTGTCAAACATTAAAGCGGAAGGCAATCCAAACCTGGTGATTATAAATTGATCTATGAATTCAATGATATGCTCAGCATTAGCCGTCTTGACTGGAACTGCTTCTACCCATTTAGTAAAGTAATCTATTGCTTTAAGAATATATCTATGTTGCTTAGAAAAGTGAGGAACGATCTCACCTATTATGTCCAATCCCCACTGATCAAAAGGTTGCTCAATGTTGACTGGCTGCAATGGCAAGGAGGGTTTCTTCTATCTCCCGATAGCAGTTTGGCAGATTTGACATTTCCTCACGTAATTGTGTCAGTCTTTAAATAATGTGGGCTAGTAATATCCTGCTCGTAAGATTTTATGTGCAGTAGCATCTCTAGCATAGTGTCCGCCTGCTGGCCCGTCATGGAGTTCCTGCAAAACTTTTTTAGCTTCAGATTCTTCAAGACATCTAAGTAGAATAGAATCATAATTTATCCTAAAAGGAACATCATTCAAGAGTTGATATTGTTTGGCTTTCAATCTTAGAGCTCTTTTCTTAGTATGATCAAGATGTGAGGGGGCATACCCATTCTTCAGATAATAAATGATATCGGCATATAATGACTCATTATCGTTTAGGCTTACCTCGTACACTTGTATGTCTACAGATGGAATTTCGGATATCAGTGATGCTCCAGCCAGCATTTTGCAAAAGCCTTGACCTTTTACAATGCTTGCTGGTTTTATTTCTACATCATATTCTTGTAAGGCAGTAACCCAATTGGCTCTTTTCTCACCCACCACTTTTTGTACTAAAAGATTTCTTGCTGCTGGAAATAGTACAATGATTTTTGTGTGGGTTTTGAGTAAAAAGGGTCTGAAATATTTGATCGCTTTGAAAATAGCATAAGTCTATTTCTCCACATTTGAATAATTTAATTCAGCTCCCTGTAAATTTGAACTAAAGAAAGCAATCGGGGCTTTTGCCTTCTCTTGATTTGCCTGAGTAAGTATCGTTGTGTATGATCTGTCAGATGCAAATGTATATAAAACAAAAGGCTCTGAAAAATTTGGAGTCTCTAAAGATGGAGCATTGACAATTGCTTGTTTGATTAGATTGAATGCCTCATATTCATCTTGACCCCATTTGAAGATTGAGTTCTTTTTTATCATCGTTTGTAAGGGAGATAGAATTCTTGAAAAATCCGGAACGAATCTCTTTAAAAAGTTGATTTAACCAAGGAAAGATTGCATAGCTTTTTTGTTGTGAGGTAGGGAAATTTTTGAAATCTCTTTGATTCTGTCAGGGTCAATGTGAATTCTAGTTTTTGACACTATGAATCCTAGAAGTTTTCCTTCACTTAATGTGAAGAAAGACATTTTAGGGTTGAGTAAAATTCCATACCTTAAACAATGTTGGAAAATTTATTTTAAATATCTGAGATGGTTGCTTCATCTCTTGGAATAGACAGTTATATCATCCAAATAGATTACCACAGACTTATTAACTAAACCTCTAAATGCAATGTCCATGGCTCTCTGAAATGTAGCACCAACATTAATCAGACCAAAAGGCATTGTTTTATCTGCATAGGTACCCCATTTGGTTCTGAATGTGGTTTGTAATTGATTGTCAAGATGTACCAACACTTGATTGTATCCTGAAAATCCATCTAAAAAGGAGATTAATTCTGAACCAGCGACTGCCTGCAAAATTTATTCCATAGGAGGAAAAGGAAAATTATCCTTTTGGTAGGCTTTATTAAGGTTTTGAAAGTCAATACAGATTCTAATATCTTCGTTTTTCTTCCTAACCAGGACCATGTTGGAGGCCCATTTGGAATGTCGAACGGGAAAGATTATTTTGGCTTTTAATAACTTGTTGAGTTTATATTTAATCTGATTTTCTAAATCGGGATGGATTTTTCTCAACTTCTGTTGGACTAGTTTTGCATTTTCCATCATTGGAATAGTATGTTGGATGATAGAAGTGTCATATGTTTTAAGTTCATCATAGTTCCAAGCAAAAACATTTCTGTATTGTCTCAAAATATGGATATATGCTAACTTTTCTTTGGGAGTTAGGCCAAGGCCTGGATTGATGTTTTGGGGTTTGGTATCAGTTCCCAGATTTACTAATTCGTAGTTCAAAGTTGAACTTTGGAGTTTTGAATTAGTAGATCTTTTAAATCGATCTTTCAAATCATAAAGGTCTTCTAGTTTGACTATTGACTTAGGTATAACATTGTTAGTGCTATCATGTTGCAATTGTTGATCATGTTGGTCTTCGTCAATTATTTGATTGGTATAGGATCCTTCAGATGTGAGAAAACTCACGAAGTCAGGATCGTCGTTGAAAATTCTCCAATTTGTGATGTTATTAGGAATAGAAGGTCTAAAGATTAATTCTATTGAAAATCTATGAGGAATAAAATCCTCTGATGGGATAAGTTTAGAAGCTATGTTAGCTAAAAGGTCTGCACTTGCATTCTGGAGTCTGGGAATTGATGAAATATTAAATGCTATAAAGTGCTCAGTCAGATCTTGAACTAAAGATTGATAATGTTTTAAGTGACCTGATAAGCAATGTATAGTATTACGTACCTGCCTAACTACAATTTCAGAGTCTCTGAAAACTTGAAGGTATTTGACATTTAATCTGATTGCTTTGTACAACCCTTGGACTAAAGCTTCATACTCCCTTGTATTGTTGGTGCAATCAAATTCGAGTCTGCAAGTTAACATAGTTTTATCTCCTTCTGTACTAACTAGCACACATCTTGCTCCTACTCCTTCGTTAGATTTAGAACCATCAAAAAATAATTTCCAAAATGAAGATTTATTTATAGGACTATCTAAAAAATTGATACATTTAGAACTATTTGTTTGAGAAAAAATTTTGACTTGAGATAAAATAGAATGTTCTAAGTAAGGTGATGTGTGAGCATTAAAATTTCCTAGGAAAGAATCTACTGAGTAATTTCCAATAATGCTATTGTTATATGCTATTGGTTCATTTTTCCCCTCGAGTTCTGTTACTATGTATTTCTGATGTCGTTCTCATTCAACTTTTATTTGATTTGGTTTACCATTGTAGGGTAGCCACATGTGTGACCAATCAGTTGCGAAGTATCCATGGAGTTTTTTTGACCAATCTCTGCTAAGAATTAAGCCATAAAATTCTGGAATATCAGCAACTAAAATTTCGATAACTTGACATACCTTTGGGTTGGATGACAACCTTATGGTAACTTGATTCAATTCACCAATTACCTCGACTTGTGATCGATCTAGCTGGACTATGCGCACAACAGACTTCTATGGTTGAACATTCAATTTTGTACATATTGACTTCGGTAAAATATTCGATGAAGCTCCAAAATCCAGTAAACAATTATGCAAATTTTTATTAAAAATTTCATAAGTAAGAAGAAAGGGGGGAGTATGAGATCTCAATCTACCTCCAATTAATACGACGTCATTTGGATCAACCTTGTTAATTGCCTTAGTCAGAGGTCTTCCCATGTCATGGGAAGCTTGAGAAGTTACAACGGCAGGAAAAGGTGCAACTAGCACAGCATGTAATTCTTTCAAAATTATCTTTTGCTCGTGTTTTAACTTTCTCAATTCGTAAAGAGTGATGTTGTCCCGAGTATTCTTCATATCTTCTATAATATTGTACTCCATTTCATCCGAAACGATCAACGTTTTAGATGGAGTAGACGAATCTGTTTGGACTGGGCTGGTTTGAGTCGCTTTAGATGTTGTCTTCTTGGGTGCGATTTTATCCTTCGTTGCCGAGCTTGTGCTCTTTGGCTTAGGGGTAGTTTGGGGAAGATCAAGCTGATTTCTACTTCGTGTACTAACCGAGAATGCTTCTTGATCCTCTTCTTGTGGGAGGATGAAATCCCACATTCCTTGTAACTCTACAACTTCTTCTTCATTAGTTTGCTCTTAAGTAGCGATCTCCTTTTCTTCTTCTTCAGATTCAGCGTTTGTAATAGCATTGGGGGGCTTTGAATCATTCGAGGGATTTCTTTTAAAAGCTCTGTATGGCTTCTTTGAAGAATTTTCTGCCACTTTTTTTTTTATGTCGACCATCTCGTTAGACATGGTCTCCAAAACTTTTTGTAATCCTTCTAAATCAAAAGGATCTTTCAATTGCTTTTTCTTGGAATCTTCTTTGAATGTTACCTTCTTATACTTTTGTTCTTTGATTGCGGTCTTCTTTTCTAGGGCTATAATCCGTTTCTCTACAACTATTGCTTCTTTCATGTTTTCAGCCAAAGTTGTCTTATTAGCCCTATCCACGAAGATTGCTATATTTGATGGTAATGCAGTAATGTACCATTCACTTTGCACTTCTTCGTTAGGCTTGGAAGAGGTAGGAAATTTTCTTAATAGTTTATTGAAACAAGAATTGAAGTCTTTGATAGGTTCTTTTGATTGGGCCTTGAGGTTTGACAGGTCACTAATCAACGTCGCAGTAGACCTATTATCTCCAAACTTAATGAGGAATTGCTCCTCGAAGATGTCCCAACTAGTAATAGATCCAGATGGTAGTGAAAAATACCATGATCTGGCTGTTCCTTGAAGGGTATACGGAAAAAGTTGAACGACAGCATCTTCGTTGGTAACTCCATTAAGATTTATGGATAGCATAAAGTTATTGATATGCTCTTCCGCTAGCATGCCTTCTTCAGGATTGAATTTAGGCAGCCATTTTTCAGGATGGGCTGGTAGCTGGCTCAAGGGCACAGGAATTAAGATTGCCCCTGGATTGTTCCATGGAGATTGAGCCATCACTGATTTACTAACGGAAAGAACTGGAGAAGATGATCCCTGAGGTCAAGAAGATGAAGATATAATAACTTTGGACGATTGAGAAGCGGTTGTAGAAGTACCAGTAGGTTGGTGGATAATGATATGGAGTGGCGGAGTGGATGGTTGACTTCACGGTGAGGAAGTTGAGATGGATGATGATGGTGAAAGAGTCTCACTATCAGACCCTTTAGGTGATTTCCTTGCTCTCTTCCTAGT
Source organism: Pinus taeda (assembly GCA_000404065.3). Taxonomy (NCBI): domain Eukaryota; kingdom Viridiplantae; phylum Streptophyta; class Pinopsida; order Pinales; family Pinaceae; genus Pinus; species Pinus taeda. The sequence goes on along the minus strand of APFE031672927.1, from coordinate 41,883 downwards.
GGGTAGAGGTAATTCAACTGGCTGAACACTAAAATTTTCGCTCTTTAATCTAGTTAAGGGATGAGCAGGGTTATATTGTGAAGTCACGCTGCCTTGAGATTTATCAGATCTTTGAGGAAATATAGAAAATCTGTGAAGTTTGTGAATTAGGGATTCGACTTCCAGAGGTTCAATAGTAGATTGTTCTAAAATGTCAGGGTTTGTAGTAGCGACTGTTGATCTTACAACTTCTGGTGGTGGATTTAAAGCTTCTAAATGAAATGGAGAAGTCAGGGGAGATGGTGAGGGCGATTTACTATTAGAATGGTATTTAGATTTGGACTTACTTGCCATTCATAGTTTGAGGCCCTCCTTCTAGCGCCAAATATGTTGAAGCCCCAAAAATCGGGTCAACAACAAGGGGGATACCCGCCCGGTCTGGACCTTGGTTGGCAGCTCCTTTTCCGTTTGGTATAGCGGGTCCGACTGGGATAATGGGACTAATTTCCTAGTTTGTGTGTGTGTGTGTAAGATTTATTGATGTTCCTGTCTTTAAAAGATTATAATTGAGGTGTTCTACTTCTAATTCTAATCTAATGACATGTAATTGTATTCTAAAAAAGCAACAACATCTAAATCTTTACTAACCCGGGGTATGATTCTTCTGTTATGCAATCTAAAATGATTTCAGACAACAATCGGTAATAAAGATCGTTCAACTGTTATAAGAAAAGAATAAAATATAGATGAACAACTTCACATAAAAAGTTAGGCAAAACAGTTGCGGAAAACATATCGCATAATAAGCTGTTCATATATCAAGCATAAATAAATAGTTATCACCGTACAAAAGTGCCAAATGATAACTCAGGCATTCAAGCATTAACATATAAATAACTAAATTTAAATATCACTTTAACACAGGAAATAGAAACAGTTAAGAGATAAAAGTACCATTTATAACTAGTTCTACTCATGAGCTTCAAGTGATAGTGATTTATATCTTCTCAATCCAACATCAACTAAGAGTACATAAGTGCAACATTAGTAGCAGATATCAGATGCAAAAACCAATAAATCTTGTTCCATTCATTCATCAAAACCTCCTCGGAGGGTGTAAAAGTGCATGTTCTGAGGATAAGTTTTTGATAAATTTCTGGACCCTTCTCTAAATGCATGAGAAAGGTTTAAATACTACTAACTATGTCTAAAAATAACTTATTTACAAAAATTTAGGATACAGTTTAAATGACCGTCCTTTTTCTAGGGAAAATAAAATAAAACTATTTCTAAAATTAAATCTAAAACTAACTATTTCTGTATTTTCTCCTTAATGTCCCAAGCATTTAGCATTTGCTTGAGAAGAGTCAGTTGGCTGACTTCAGCCTTTAAATGTGCTGCAAAAATGGAATCAGCAAGAGCTGGCACCATCGTTTCGATACTGGGCTTACAAGAGCTGAGCAATTAGAGGCTTTCCATTTCAAGAAGTTTTACCCAGTGATGCGTGATTAGCGCTAGGGGCTAATCATGTAGCGGATGAAAAGTTAAAATTTTGTGAAAATAATGATTCTGAGAGCTCTTGACCTTGAGCCCTAAACTTCTGGTCTTTGATGTCAGCACTGTCTAGTATTACCTTAACCATTTCTGTGCAGGGGAGAATTTTGGGCCTTGCCGGTCTCCGGTGCAGGAATGAACAAGCTAACTCTGCAACTAATGCTTCAGACAACCTTGATGAGCCTGTAGTAGCCGTAAATCCCATTACTTTAGGATTTATTTCCTCAAGTAGATTATGTATGGCTTCCTAGGTGAAAATACCCGTGTTTCTTTTGCATGCTGTGTCTTTGTGCAAGGGTGCCTTTTCTCTGTCTTCAGATATCAGAGCCTCACCTATTTTCATTGTAGCTTCCTGTAGACTAATTTGTATAACCTTTTGTCCTTCGTTCTTGTAGTTTACAAGTGAGGTGAGAGTAATGATAATAAATAACGACAGGGAATGCTTTGACTTCTGAAGACATTTAAAAATATGCCACCTTACGTGAACTGGCTCTTTGATAAACTCAAAACTAGATTTCATTAACAACTGGCAACTACTTCATTAACGAGCATTAAAGCACATAACCAATCTTGTTTAATGGAAACACTTTTCCTTGAATAATGAACCAGAAAAATTTGCAATGAGACGATTTTGCGATTTGCTTTGCAATATCTTAGATCGCTACATCGCATAATCAAAAGATCGCAAGATTTTTCTGTCGTCCTATCGTAAGATAGTTTTGTCACATTATCGCAATTTCGCAGTATCACATGGTCGCAACATCGCATAATCGTAATATCTCATAATCGTACTATCGCATGGTCGCAACATTGCATAATCACAATATCGCATGTTCGCAATATCGCATGTTTTGTGTTAAGCAGTTTCTTGCAAGGCACGATTTTGCGATATGCGCTATCGCATATCGGCGTTTTCTGTGGTTTTTTATTATAAGTGTGCTTCTAGGGCTTGCGATGCGATATATGTTTATCCTTATGCAATTTCACATTGGATTCTCGCGATTTTAGAGTTTAGCTTGTAAGTAGGCATGTTGTTATATTTTATGCGATACGATATCCTTTAAGGAGTGATTTTGTCTTCCCTCATCACAAAAATTATTTTTTTTTAGATATTTTCAAAGGTATTTTCTTAAGTTTACGATGGTAAGTTTTATTGAAAAGGAAATACAATCAATAATTGATTTTTTTGAATTTTAGCTAAGGGTCCCCATTTATTTAGTATTAATCACAACACTAAATAAAAAGGGGGGTTGTTGGTTGCCACAACACAACCCATGCCTAAGATCTACCAACATATGATGGATTTGCAGTGGTGGATGAATTCTTGAGAAAGTTTGAGAGTGCAGTACTAGAACAATAGTGGTTCAATGTGTTGAAGTGGGTGCTGCATGCGACACCTGCACATTGGTGGGGAACACATCAAGGAAATTTTGAAAACTGGTGTAGCTGTAAGAGGATGATGCGGCTATGATTTGGGAAACCCCAACTATAGATAGTAGATAAATACGATGGATGCAATGACCCATGCACGCACCATGAAAAATGGACCAAGGCCTATGGATAAGAACCTCAACCTGAATGGGTACACTTATTCTACCATACCCTAGATGTCATACCCATGAATTGGTATACCAAGATGGAACTTCGACATGGTACAAGTGAATGGGTTGTCTTGCACAAGGGAGTTTTGTTAAAATTCACATTTGAAGACCGATGGTCGGATATTGTTGATGACGCACTGTAAGTTGTAAAAGCTGCCATCTTCAAAATACCAAAGGAACCATGGGAAGTAGTTCAACCAGCACGGGAAACCCAGTTAAGCAGTGTCCTAGAATGTTATAATGTACAAGTAGAGGAGGATGATGACGATCCCTGAAAAATTAATATTCCAGAAATGAAAGGGTGTCGCGAAGTTTGAGGACCTTCAATTGAGGACCCTAACATCACTTTGCCGCTAAAAAAAAGAAGGTAAACATTGGTACAAATGCGGAGCCAAAGTACGGGATGCTTGGGGACTATTAGGATGATGCTAAGGTAGATAAGGTCGCCGAGTTACTCCGCGAATATCAAGATTTGTTCCTAACCAAAATCATGGACTTAAAGGGGATCATTGGAAACATAGGGATGATGAAGATCACTTTGAAACTAGATGCAAAGCCAGTTAAGTAGCGACCTTACCGTTTTAATCTGAAGTATAAAGAAAAGGTCCGTGAAGAATTAGAAAAAATGCCTGCAATCGGAATTATTGAACTAGTGGAAGAATATGACTAGGTGAGTCCTATGGTAGTACATGAGAAAAAATAGAAGGGTGAAATTAGATCTGCGTGGATGTAAGGAAGCTTAACGACGCTTGTGTTCATGATCCATTCCCGACACCGTTTACATATGAAGTATTGTAGAATGTTGGTAGATAGGAAGCTTACTCATTCACAGATGGCTTCTCAAGGTACCATCAGATCAAGATCGAGCTAGAAGATAGGAGCAAGAAAACCTTCGCAACCGAATGGGGTTGTTTTCAATACCCCGTTATGCCCTTTGGACACAAGAACATGCTAGCGATATTTTTGCGCATCGTGGTGGCCGCATTCAAGGAATACATCTACAAGTTCTTGGAGGTCTATATGGATGATTGGACTATATTTGGGTTAGTTACACACCACATAGCGAGCTTACATTTGATGCTGGATACTTGCTGATAACACCAGATTGCGATGAATCTTAAAAAGTACACCTTCCGTTTCCCCTTTAGAAATCTGCTCAGCCATGTGTTCTACAAACAAGGCCGAATATTGTCGTTATTCTCAATCTAGAAGCACTACAAAGTGTCAAACAACTATGCGCCACTTTGGGGCACATTGGTTACTATAGAAAGTTTATTAAGAGCTATGCACAAATAACAACGTGAATGGAACAATTATTGAAAAAGGATGCTACATATTGTTGGAATGATGATTGTAAGAAAATTTTGGATGTTCTGAAGGAAAAAATGGCATCTGCTCCCATCTTAGTCTTCCCAAAATGGGATATCGAATTTCATGTACATGTTGATGTGTTGTGTATTTCACTAGGCACCGTACTTACGCAAGAAGGCACAGAAGGCATGAATCACCCGATCGCATTTATGAGTCGACGGTGATCCAAAGCCGAAAATAAATATTCTACAACTGAGCGTGAAGGATTGGCAATGGTATACGCACTCTAAAAATACCTCCACTATTTACTTGGTGGGCACTTCAAGATGTATACCAATCATTCCACGTTGAAATACTTGGTGAACAAGCCTGTGTTGGGGGGGCACATATGTAGATGGCTGTTACTGTTTCAAGAATATGACTTCAAGTTCATCGTAAAGCCGGGATGCCTGAATGCAGGACCAGATCACCTATCCAAATTGAGACTGACGAGGAGCCAACAAATTTGGATGAAGGACTACCTGATGCATGGCTCTTTGCAGTATGTGTTACGGATGGCCACTTCGAAGATCTAATTCATTTCTTAACCATAGGGATTGCGTCGCAGGAATATTTAGTCCAGCAAAAGAAGGAGTTGGTGGTATGCATGACGGGAATCTCTACAAAATGGGAAACGATGAGATATTGCGAAGATATGTACCTAAATTTGAACAAGGATATATCCTCGCAGAAGAACATGGGGGAGCTATAGGAAGACACTATGCAGGATAGGTGATGACACAGAAGATTCTTTGTGCTGGGCTATGATGGCCAACCCTACATTAAGATTTGAAAGCATACTGTCAGGTCTGCGACATATGTCTAAGGACTAGGAAACCATCACGAAGGGATGAGATGTCACTCAATCCACAGACGACGCTGCAACCATTCGAAAAATGGAAATAGACCTTATGGGGTCAATCAAACCTCAAGGGAAGACAGGTGTGTGCTACATCATCATCGTGATAGAGTACCTTACTCGATGGGCAGAAGCATAGCCGGTTAAGGATTTCACGTCTGCCACAGTTGTTAAATTTTTTTGTTCAATAATGTGTTGACACAATTTGGATGCTCGAAAATTTTAATGAGTGATCGCATAACCACTTCCTAAATGAAACTATCGGTGCACTCACCGAGAAGTTCTAGGTGTATCATCAGCAAAGTATGTCATACCTTCCATAAGCTAATGGACAGTAGAAGAATTCAACAAGATTATGGAGACTGCGCTAACCAAATTATGTAACGCGCATCGAAACGACTAGGACTTGCACATACCTACCATATTATGGGCATATAGAACTTCATGCAAGAAATTGAAGGTCACGAAAGGCCTACAGGAGGAGGTCAAGAGCAATTTTCGCTGTTTTGAGGGTGTGAGAGTGGGTGGAAAAGGTGGATGAAGGTTGGAATGAGGTGTTAGGGTGCCTAAGGTCTACCATGAATCACTAGGAGAGAGAAATATGATTGGGTTTTCTGAACGAGAGAGGAAGAAGTTGTATGAAAAATGAAGGAAGCTAGGGCAGAATTGAGGGGAGGTTTGGGGGACGTATGGGGCGTGGATCAGATGGAGGGTGTGATTGTTGGTAATCTGGCCTACTACTGGAAGAGATCTACTGCATAGAAATTGACAGTCAACAAAGACAATCAAGCAACCAATGAAATGAGTGCTTCCTAGGAAAAACAGAGTTTTGCATTAAAATGGCCTAAACTATGATGTATAAAAGGAAATGCTGGGAAATGTTGTAAAAAAGGAAAGAATGCAAAAGGAATATTGCAAATCAATAAGTGAACATGATAAAGAAGATGTAAAGCAAAGCAAAACTGGACTATCAACCTACTAGAGAGCTGCAAACACTAGAAGTCCTAGGAATGAGGAAAATCAATGTTTTTGGGGCAGCAAGAGAGTCTTTGCCTCAAACCATGGTCCTAGAGGGAGAAAGAGAGGCCAAGGCACTATTTCTATCCTTTTGAATCTTCTCTTATCACTGCTTAACCTGCTATAGAAATCACAAATAGAAGCAAGCTACTAAATCATCAAAAGCAACCTATTCTTAACCATAAGAGAAATACATCTAACAACAAACTAATATACAAATTGAAGTAAAGTATACAAATACAAGTAAAGAGAATCTTGGCTACTTGGATTGGGCCCTAACCCAAGAGCTTCAGCACTTTGAGATAACTCCGTGCTAGCTCAAAAAGGATTCCATCTTCATTATAAAAAAATAGCAAGATTACATAAAACTGTCATAAAATAGCAAGCTCAAAATTTGAGTAGAGTTTACACAAGAAAAAAAAGTCAACCCTAGTGAGGCCCTAGGCCTCTCTACTTATACATCTAAAGCCACCAACAAATTCCTTAAAATTAGGGAGTCTTGGCTCCCAAAACTCAAGATAACTATCAATTATCTTCCACTTGCTCTGCTACCTTTTAGTGCATGATTCCACTGCTTGTACTCCAAGCTGAATGAAGGGGAATTCGAAGTGAGGAGAAATATATGAGGGGGGTTCCCTCCTATAAGCCCTCTCCTTAGTCTACGTTGAGTTATTGTTGTAGTTTGACCACTGGATCCTTGACTTTGACCTCGAAATCCATCAATAATCTGCATTAAATACATGTTAGACCACATGGCATAATAACTAACTCAACTCACCCTATAAGCATAAATATAATTATAAAATCACATAATAAGCTAAGAGAATGGTTGATTTGACTAGGTTAGGAGGTAAAATGAGCCCATATAATTACCCATTTATGAGGCTCATCATCACCCCCCTACTGAAGGTGTTGCTCATCCTCTGAGCAAGCTAGTCAATCTCTTGGTATTTCATGGCCCTGGTGGCTTCCCGGGCATTCCAGGCTTTTGATGTGGCCTGCTCATGTTCTCCATAAAATCATGCCTTTATGTCTATGTCTTTCCACTGCACCTTCCCTTCTTCTTCTCTTCAGCCTTCTCACTGACAACAGAACTAACATCATAGGTTAATGCCTTAATGTCATCCTCAACTGTCATATTTCTGAAAACTTCCTATGTTATAGGGATTGTAAGGGTATGGAGGGCTTCTTCTACTAGGATCTTGATTAGGCCATTATGAGATAGATGATGTGAATTTCCTTCTTGTACCTTGGTGCTGGAGTCAATAAGGGACTGAAGGAGAAAGTAAGGGATAATGAGCTTTTGATGTGCTGGGGTATCCATGCCATATCTCACTTTGGGAGGATTCTGAAATGATATCCATAAAAAATGTTGTGCCTCCCCTCACAAGAAATGCATTTAATCACTTGGTATCTAACCTCATCCCAAAGATATGGTACACTACCCCTCCTAATTCCATTTCTATCTTCAACAGGGGTTTCATTATCTTGGAAAAGTTTCCTATTGGTAGCCTGGCCAATTATTTTCTCATCTTTACTCCAAGGCAGCCCAAGAGGAAGGGTAGTGACCCTACTACCTCTAATGGTTACAGTAGCATGAGTTCTTGAGTGAGGGACTAGAGAGAGAAAATTCATGGGCAATTTCATCATCAAACCCTCTAAACTTCTCAAAGAAATTCATCCAGTTTTCCCTTGTAAATATTTCCACCACTGGAGGATGTGCATGGAGTCTAGTGGAGTTAGCGGGATCTTTTCTCATAAACCCCACTACCATACTGCCTGTACTTCTTTTGAAAAACTAGATATGGAGGTGGAGTGAAAGAATTTTGAGTGAAATAGAAAAACAAAGGGTACTTTGTTTTTTTTTTTATGTATTTCTATCCTCTTAAAGACTCATTGTATCTTCAACTTGAGACCAACTCTTTCACATTTTGATATTCAACAGAGGAAATTCATGAACCCTACCTCCTCAAACTAAAATTTGTGCCAAAAATCACATTTCCTCCCTTCAAAATGACTCACTGCCCCTCCTGTAGAAGCCCGTTGTCCCTCCTGTAAATTTCCTGTAGGTGCTCCTGTAGAAAAACTTTAGGGCTCCTGTAGAAGATGTCGAGAGAAAAAATATGGAGGAAATCAATGGAGGATGGTGGATACGAGGCTGTGGGGGCATAAGAAGATTGTTGTGTGGTTGAGTTACGAGGAGAAACTAAAGAAAAGGTGGTGAGAATGCGCGGGGAGGAGTGCTCATTATCTTGTATGGTTGTTTTCGATTATGAGTGTTGAGCTAGCAAGGTGTACGTTGCCTAGATTAGGACCATTGGTCCCCACCTACTTGGTCATCATGACCCCCTTCATAACCATCCCCTCATTACTACATCAGACTTAACTCTTACTCCCACTACTTTTCGTTCGCAACTTTTGCTTGAGTTGATTGTGCACATGTGTGGGTGATACCTCGGTTAAGTGGAGTCAACTAAATGAAGGTGGCCAAGTTAATTGGCCACCTTTCTCTCTTCCGATTTCAACCATATCATTTCCTTCATATGATTCCTAATTATACAAATGAAGATAGAGGAGTGACTTAGCTACATACTTGTAATCCAAGTGTATTTGCTGCCATCAGTTGTGAGGTGTTGTGGTTTTCTCTGCTGCATGCCTTCATTTTCCCTCATGCATGTTGTCTCTTCTTGCTGATGTGTTGTTGTGTGTTTTTGCAAGTTCTTCTTTTATTGGAGCTGAGGTACATGTGCATTTTCAACCTTCAGATCTGTTGTCCCTTACTGCTGGTGCTGGACTTCTATGGGATCCGCTGCTATAGGAATTCCTATAGGAGCTCCTATAGCTGCTTCTCCCCTTGAAACTTCAACTATTGCCCTATGCTTGGAGTTTGAGAATGATGCCAGAGGTGAAGATGAATGATGTAGGGATAGTAGGTAAGCTTCAAGTAAAGTTAATGGTGCCTTTCCCTCCTTTTATTTTTGTTTTTGTTTTTTTTTCAAAACTGAAAATCTATTTTTCTGTGTTTTTTCTTAGAAAGGGAAGAAAAAAAAATAATAATGATGCTCGAAGTGTGGTTCAGGCTTGGAAATCATGGCAAGGAGGTTTGAAGATGGTAAGAGGGATTATAAGTTCCTCATGAAGATTTTCTCGTCCCTCAAACTGCCTCCTATAGACACTTTTGGCTCTTTGGAATTCCTACAGGAGCCTCCTGTAGAAAACACAGTTTTAGAAGAAGAGGTACAGTGGGGGTGAAAGAGATGCCAAAAATGATGGAGGAAGGTGTGGAGAAGATGATATGGATGCTAGTATGAATGTCAGGGTCCCCTTGGCACCTTCTTCTACTCCCTATAGTCCTCCTACAAACCTGCAATGCAATAAAAATTATTTTTTTTCTTTCTCTTTTTTTTTTAGAACAATTAGGGTGCCTTATAGAGGTTTTCACCTTAATTGCCTGCCCTGGGCACCTCCAAGGGAGGTTTCCACCCAGCGATCATATTCTTTTCTGTTTTTTTTTTACATCATTGGACCGCCTCAGAAGAGGTTTTCAACTCAATGATAGGACTCAAGCACCTCATGGAGTTTTTCACTTGAGTCCTTATTTTTTCTCTTTTTTCTTTAGTGAATGGGTAAAGTGGAAGCTAAGACATGTCCCACTACCATCATTGTTTTATTCAAATCTTCAATAAAAGCTCACTTGGAGAGGGATTCCTTATAGACTTTCAACTGATGTCCATTGACAAGCATGTTAATGGCTTCATCATCAATGGTTCTGATAAGAACTAAACCATTGTCATTGCATTTCTCCACAGTGTAGAGTCCCAACCATCTTGTCCTCAGATTGCCTTTGAAATCCTTGTATCTTGAATCATATAGTAGTTCCCAATCTCCCTCTTGGAATTGCTTCTCCCTGATATTTTTTTCATTCCATATCTTTCTATGAAGCTGAACTACCTCTGTAGGGAGAAGGGCTTGCAATCTATATTCATTCAATCCATTGAGCTGAAGTAAGCTCTCCTTCTGTGCATGGATGAGGTGTAGGTCCAACTGAGTTGCAATCCTTAGGTTATTTAATTCAAATTGTATTAACAGCAAAGTCTTCTTCCCATAGACCAGTTCATAGGGTGTGAACCCAGTGGTTGTCTTCCATGTTGTGTTGTAGGCCCAAGTGGCCTCAACTAATCTGTCTGCCCAATCCTTTCTACTGCTACTCACTACCTTCGTTAGGATCCCTTCCAATGCTCTATTAGTGACCTCCACTTGCCCATTGGCTTGTGGATGGTAAGGGGTGGAAGTCCTGTGCTGGTTATTATGATGTGTGAGTAGGTCTTCAATCAGGTTGGAAGTGAACTGACTGCCTTGGTCTGTGACCAACTCTCTCGGATACCTGAACTTGTAGAATATGTTTTCCCTCACAAACTCAGCTACTTTTTCTTCTTCTTCCCCAGTTGGTTCTTCAAATATGTCTGGATGTTCACCTAAGGGTTCTTCTTGATTGCAGCCACCAAAGAAGAGAGAAGGTTGGCTATGTGAAGCAGTGAGGGTGTTGGGAAATTTTTTTCCTAAGTTATCTCTACTCCTACGAGGCATGAAAGGAAATATTTTTGGTTGGTTTTTCTTTTTCTTTTTCCCCACACTGAAAGTAACTGCAGAAACTGAAACTTTGATTGAATAAAACAAATTGCAACTAGTTGAAATGAACTTGCTGAATAGAAATTTGTAGAATTGAAAAGGAAAGAAATGAAATGTAGAACTAAAAGAAAAGAAATGACTAGTCTACTTTTGCCAAAATAAAATATTAGAAGAATGTTGCAATAGGAAATAGAAAAAATCAGTAATAACAGAATAATCTAACTCTTCCCCAAAAGCGGTGCCAAAAAGTGGTGAGCACCAGTATTGTAGTGAGAATGCTGCAACTCTTGGGCTACCAACTTTACTTTTATCAACCCAATAGTTCGTAACAAACTTGGAAGCGTCGGTGGTATATGCACAAGTACTAGTTCTCACTGGAGGTTGTCACTTGGTCAGCCGGCGTGAGATCACTAGGAGCTCAAGCCAACTTCTATAGATTTCAGAAGAAGATCTATGTGTGATGAAAGGAAAGAAAAATCACTGTACAGATGCTATTCTAACTGTAGAAAGGAGAAAGACTGGAATGTAAAGCAAAACCTAGTAAACCCTAATTCACAAGCTAATTCTGCTTTTGCCAAAAACACTATGAAAACCATGAAAGAAATTGCATTACCTACTCAAGAAAGTGAACAACATATAACCATCATATTTCTGAAAGTAAATAAGTAAAAAGCATATTTTTGGATTTTTATGTGTTTTTATGTGAATTTAACACACATCTAATTTATTGTGTGTGAGTGTGGCAGCACACAGGTGGTGTTAGAGGGTGGTTTTGGAGCTTAGGTGAATGTAGGATGGTGTGGATGGGTCCTAATAGGTCTTAGGTGGCCTTCTGGAGGCTTTTCCCACACTCGACCTTCAAAATAAAGCTTACGTGAAAAACTACAGGAGGACATAGGAAAACTATAGGAGGAAAACAGGGAAACTATAGGAGGCCTACAGGAGGAGGTCAAGAGCAATTTTCGTTGTTGTGAGGGTGTGAGAGTGGGTGGAAAAGGTGGATGAAGGTTGGAAAGAGGTGTTAGGGTACCTAAGGTCTACCATGAATCACCAGGAGAGAGAAAGATGATTGGGTTTGCTCAAGGAGAGAGGAAGAAGTTCTATGAAAAATGAAGGAAACTAGGGCAAAATTGAGGTGAGGTTTGGGAGACCTATAGGGCATGGATTAGATGGAGGGTGTGATTGCTGGTAATTTGGCCTACTACTGGAAGAGCTTTTCTACATAGAAACTGACGGTCAACCAAGAAAATCAAGCAACCAATGAAATGATTGCATCATAGGAAAAACAGAGTTTTGCATTAAAATGGCCTAAACTACGATGTATATAAGGAAATGTTGGGAAATGATGTAAGAAAGGAAAGAATGCAAAAGGACTATTGTGAATCAAGAAGTGAACATGATAAAGAAGATTTAAAGTAAATAAAAACTGGACTATCAACCTACTAGAGAGCTATAAACACTAGAAGTCCTTGGAATGAGGAAAATCTATGTTTTTGGGGCAGCCAGAGAGTCTTTGCCTCAAATCATGGTACCAGAGGGAGGAAGAGAGGCAAAGGAACTATTTCTAGCCTTTTGAATCTTCTTTGATTACTTCGTAACCTGCTACAAAAATAACAAATGGAAACAAGCTACTAAATCATCAAAGCAACCTATTCTTAACCATAAGAGAAATACATCTAACAACAAACTAATCTACAAACTGAAGTAAAGCATAAAAATACAAGTAAAGAGAAGCTTGGTTGCTTGGATTGGGCCCTAAATCAAGAGATTCAGCCCTCTCAGGTAACTCAGTGCTAGCTCAAAATGGATTCCATCTTCATTATCAAAAAATAGCAAGATTACATAGAACTGTCATAAAATAGTAAGCTGAAAATTTGAACAAAGTTTACACAAGCAAAAAAAAAGTCAATCCTAGTGAGGCCCTAGGCCTCTCTACTTATACATTTGAAGCTCCCAACATCTTCCTTAAAATCAGGGATGCTTGGCTCCCAAAACTCAAGATAACTATCAATCATCTTCCACTTGCTTGACTACGTTCTAGTGCATGATTAGATTGCTTGTACTTTGAGATGAATGAAGGGGAATCCGAAGTGAGGAGAAATAAATGAGGGGGATTCCATCCTATAAGTCCTCTCCTCTGTCTACTTTGAGTTATTACTACATTTTGACCACTATATCCTTGACTTTGACCTTGAAATCCATCAATAATCTGCATTAAATACATGTTAGACCACATGGCATAATAACTAACTCAACTCACCTTATAAGCATAAATATAATCAGAAAATCATATAATAAGCTAAGAAAATGGTTGATTTGACTAGGTTAGGAGGTAAAATGAGCCCATATAATTACGCATTTATGAGGCTCATCAGAAATGGAGTAGATCCAGGTAACGACAACATGGTGAGTTGCGGACCTTCATGCCACACAGGCACAGTTGGATGGACTTCGCGTAAGGATCGCCACGCTAGTACAGTGACTCGGGACGAATCACAATGATTGTTTTGTAGGCTTGTTGGGCAGTTAATCCCTCCATAGCAAGTTTTGGGGCTTAAAGGCTGTGTTTTTGTCAATGTAATTTAAAGACCCTGCAAAATGCGGGCACGAAGCACGAGACTCTAGGGTTGGCCACCCTAAAATAATGTAATTTAATATAGAATGTGTTGGCCTAGCCATGATCCACAGACCATGGGATTGTATAAATAGAGTGAGGCTCTAAGTGTAAAAGGCAGTCTTGGTGTAAAGTCATATATTCTTTTGGATGAGGAATTTGCTCTGAGTCTGTAAGTTCGAGTCTTGGGTTATACTAGTAGTAAGAGGCTCTACAGCTGAGTGTAGAGAGGCCTGGTAGAGTCCGCAACTGTGTACATGGACCCCTATAGCTGAGTACGTAGATTGGAGTTGGGATTGTACTGGGACAAAGAATTAATAAAAGGTAAGTTAATTTTGGAATATTCTGTGTCTATGTTTCTATTATATTTATGCATCTCTTTATACTGTATTATCGCGCACACTTGTTATGAATGTTGAATGATTAATGAGAATATTGGGCCCACGTAAATAAGTTCAGATCTATAATAAAAGAACAGTCAAGAATAAGGATCTAGACAACACCTCTTCGTGCTCTTTATAGAGCTACGTAGAAGCAGTTGCACAAGTTGCGAAGGAAAGACGGCTGTGTGATGCAGCACAAGCATGTAGGTTTGGTTTGTGAACTTCCCAAATCTCATCAAGACATCCCTAGGGTGTGGAAATATGGTTCTAGCACCCTCCCATACTACCTTGGGTGAGACCTTAGTCCGCGCACCACGGACTGTTGCCGAAAAGGCTAGTAGTTTCAGGATTTGTTTGCTAAATCACTTCTGAACTTGGGTTAGGCCCCAACAAGCCAATAGTAGAACTGATGTTCATTTTGTCCAGTGGAGTGTTATGCAATTTGTTTCTCATGGATGCACTCTTGTCTACCACTATCTTCCCATACATTCTTTGTGTTTTCTTCTTTGGAGTGGCCAACAGACCAACCTTCCTCTACAATAGTCTCATCTTTTCTTATGCTTCCCCAAGTGTAAGGGGAGCCCCTTTACTCCTAATATTGTAATAGTAATTTTTTTTTTGGGGCTGCTTCTCAAAGTTCATCTTCAATGTTGCTTAAAAACATTGATACACAATCACCACATGCCTAGAACTTGATGCTTCATTAGGTGAAATACCTTCATCATTATCTATATCTTTCAGTTGCTCCTGCATATTGTTTTCTAGATCGAATGTGTGATTGCATACAGATCTTGACTTGCTTCCAATCCAAAAAAAATTTATTGGGGAGATGTTCTTCATGGAATGAACATGACACAGAGTTTGCACACTGTTTGAGGTGGAACATAGAGATCTTTGCAGTTTTTAGAGTGAACTGGTTGCTACCTGATGAACTGCTTCCTTTTCTCTGTCTGAGCAGATAACTACTTTCATATGTGTCCACTTTCCATTTCTTAATCCTGGACACCTTTGTTGTCAAGTTCTTAACGAGGTGAGTGAGGTTTTCAATATCATTTGTCTCCTTATCCCTACCCTTTCTCGCCATCGATGGGACTTTTTGCTCACGCCTTTGGAGACCTTTGCTGGACCATCATCCTTGATGACTCCAATCATGTGCAGGTCTTTCTCAACAGCAATAGCCTCTTCACAACTTTCCAATAGTGTTGATTTCACAACTCGCTTGATGGACTATGTAATGTTGGTTGGTAGTGCTAACATGTAGTAATCAATAGTGATGGAGTCATGAGGTTCTGTGTCCAGTGCAATTTTTTTCAATATGCATGTAAACCTTTGTTACACAACATTTTGTCATTGTCTTTGTACTCCCCATTCCTTGATCTTGGAAGCCCTCTAGAGTGAACCCCGCATGCTTTGCCTTCATGGAGAAATTCCCATTATATCCCTCTTCATTAGCAGATCATTTCCCTTTTGCACCATTTCCCCTTAAACTTCTGTTTTGCCCAATTTATAAGACTAGCACTAATGACCTTTGTCTTCCTTGTGCTGATGTGCCAAGATTAGCACTATTCCCCGTTCCGATCGGTGTGATTGAGTTATGTTCCAGTCGCACATGTCTTGTTATGGAATTTTTTTTAAATTAGAGTTGAAGCTTCCATATCTAGAAGCTTCGTAATGGAAGTCTGGTAAATGGTTTGGCTGGATGGGATCGAGGATGACAATTTCAGCTCCTTTCCCCTACAATGATGGAACTACATCAAGGGATAAGTCCTTCACCCATGAAAAGAGGATCCATCTCCCATCCATATTTCCTATATATACCTCCCTTCTTCCTAAGCACAAACTAGTGACTAGTGTGAAAATCAGAGTTAGAGTTTTGGCTAAGTGTAAATATACTAGACACGCAAGCTATTACTAATTGTAGCCATCTAGTTGTGTGAGGGAGAAGTGTGTTTGGTTTGGAGTGAAGCCTAAAGGGGAAAGTCTTTAAACTATTGTTGTTTGAAGCCATCATGAAGTGTTAGCAGAAGTGTGTGGGAACCTGATCTTGTCAGAGGAAGACTGTGACGTCAAGACAAACGGTTGTATTCTCTCTTTGATATAAATATATGCAACTATTGATTGATTTCCTACATGTTTTGTAATATTACATATTTGTGTCTTAATGCTTCTTGATTCATTAAGAAGGTTGAATTAAAATTTTTCTATTATTATGTTTGTGTGATGTTGTTGTTCACTTGTTTCAGGAGCATGAAGAAGGAAGCAAGAAATTGCTAGAACGAGCAAGCAAGGACATCGTCATAGGATAAGAGACCAAGAGGTAGGCCCTCTTAATTGATTCTAACATATGGAAATCTTCCATAGAATGTATCTATTGTGGCTAGATCTATTATCGCGCTAGAGGAATTTGTTTGTGTCCGCACTTATAATTTTACTTCACCACAAATTGGCGACTCCACTAAGGAAATCCCATCCTTTTGTTTGTTTTTGATTTCATGATTTCGTGAGAACTTTCCTAGTTTCGCATTTTCCCTTTTGTTCTGTTTCTTTTCTCCTACTTACTGGCCTAAGTCTAAAATTCATTGTAGTAGATATGATCCCTATTTTGATTTTTTTTTTCTTAGTTTCCTCGGACAACGCATTTAATCGGCTGACAGTCATGCTGATCAGCACGAATTGCGGAGGAAAAATCACGCTGACCCACCTCTAGTGCTTGTTGTCAGTTAGGCAGTCATGTTGATTCCTGTAAGTGAAGATTAGGGCTAGACCCCAATATTGGCCAATGTGTTTTGCTCTTATGTTTTGGACCCTGTGAGCCTTTTGGCTGCTTTTCTACCTAACTAGAAAACCACTTTTTGTTTGGTTTTGTTTGATTGTAGGCTTGTCATCTTGTTGGTTGATTGATCAAGTCATTGAGTGGCTAGTGAAACTAGGACATCTAGCTAGTCATCCATTAAAAAACTTGTGGACCCATTGAGTACAGTTGTGGGTGTGTTTTCTCCCTCTTACGACTTTGACCTCATTTTGCACAAGTTTGAATGAGTTTTTTTTACTATTTTGAATGTATTTTTCGACATAGATTACATTGTTGGTCTTGTGTTTGGAAAAGTCGGTGCTTCGTTGATCTGAACAAACTTATTTTTTCATGTTTTCATCTGCTTGAAGAGCTCATAGTATTGGAATTTTTTTTTCATTAAAAGATTTTATGTGAAAGTTTGTTTCGTTGATTCATGGAAAAATATGAAATTCTAGCTTGTTTCTTCATGATGATTCACATCTCTTAAAAACTAGAATTGCATCAGCATTTGAAAGGGAAGAGAAATTTTTTCATTTTGAAGGGACTAATAGATAAGTGCTTATCAGGAATTTAGGAATTGGAATTCATTTTTAATTAGTTTATTTTTCAAAAGGTGAAGTAGTGAAAAATAATTTCATTTTTAGTTGCTTAATTGTTTGCATTTGATTGAGTAGTTTATACCCTCTCTGGTATAAGCATTTTATCGAATTGAAAGGGTCTTGTCTCATTTAGTTCCATTTTAGGTTTTTTCGAGTAGCATCACTAAGACCTGAAAACTAAAACTTAAATCAAGATCAACTCTAAAATGAATTCAATTTACCTAAGATGCATTTGATATTAACGATCACGTCTAGAAGGTCTAGGCTAGAGATGTGTTCTGATGTCTATAAACATAGCAGCTACCATTAGCTTCGACATTAGACAGCGGTAGCACAGATTTGTGCTCCCTATACCACCGCGTATATAATGGGAGGCCCCACTAGGCTGCAACTCTTTTATCCTTAGGAAGCCAAGTTGGCCACCTTGCAAACATGATACACTGAACACAGCGTTCGGGGAGATTACCTGCTAGTACTTCTTGGTTCACCAGGAGGTATATTGCAGTTCACAGTTGCCTAGTAATCATGTTTACCTAGATCATCTAGAGTAGTCATTTAATCCTTTTGATTCCTTAAACCTAAGATATCATCTAAGCACTTTTCCTTTCAAGCCTAGTTTCTAATCGAAAGCGATAGAGTCATCTTTGTTTCTTTCTCGACTCTTAAAAAATGAAAGAACATCAGTCTCTTATGTGTCTTAAATAATTGATTGCCCACAATCCAAAACATCCTGTTAGATTTTTTGACCAAATCATGAGTTCCCATAAAAGGACATTTTAAAGCCTCGAAGTTATTTGTTCTGTCAGCAAAGACAAGGTCATCGTGGCTAAACCATCTGGTTCACCCATTTCCTCTTCCTCTCCCCCATTTGAAAGATTGTCCTAGGAGCCAATTCCTAAGTTATTAGAGCCATTTGAGGAACAAAATGTTGAACTCGCAATTTTTTTGAGTGTTCAACCATTATCGTCTCATCCTCCACCTACTTTTGATTTAGGGTCATTTGCTGGTCTTGACCTGGAATCTCCAGATAATCCAGTTCGAACTCTAGATAACTTGCCGACCACTGATGGTCAGCTTGGACTAGTTATCAACCTTTGAACCCTCTTTTTGATGCTGTTGAGATATCACCATAGTGCCCTTACAGTCTGTACGATCAACTAGGCATTCCTTTAGAACTATCCCCTAGTACACATTTGGTTGTTCACCGTCATTTGTCTCCAGACATGGAACCCAAAGGTGATGCTCTAGTCACTTCTCCTGATGAGTCCAAAGTCTCAACTCCACATACTATTAAGGGGGAAGAATTGTAGTTGTAGTTCCCTCCTGAGGGTTTCCCTTATTCAGAAGGTATTCCCACCAACTTTCCACCCAGCTATGTGTCTTTAGGGCACTTAGTTTCAGGCACACCGAGTGCCTCATTACTCTACCATAACTCTGTTTGGACGTCAGGCGTCAAACCTACGTCAAGTCCATTTGTCACAAACCTGACCTCCCAACTAGTTGTTACTTCAGTCCCAGTGCAACCCACCATCCCAAACACTCTTGTACCATCAATCCCAGTTACGCATCAGCCACAACTAGCGGTTTCAAAGATTGTCTCTGCCAGTTATTATGTTCCGTTAGTCAATGGCTAGATTGTGCCATCGCCTAGAGGGTAGAATCTGAATGTCTCTATGATGTTAGGTTCCACTAATGTGAGTAGCTCACAGGCTCACATGCTTGGTATAAACTAGCCCTACTCTGGTATTATTTACAACCTTACTAACCCTACTGGATCAAGTAATGTCTAGTACCAACATGTTTAGAATCCTAGCGGTCTGTCTGGATTGAATTTTTTTTAGTATTAACAGCGTTATGGGGCTCAGGTCCAATACCAAAATCCTTACGTTCCATATGGTTCTTAAGGATTGGTTAATCAACCTTACACCATCCTATCTAGTTAGTACATCTAGCCTGGCTACGGCTAGATTCAGTTCGGTAATTTCCAAGGCATTGTTCAAGTAGCCTTGCAATAGCAAGGACAACTTTTGCAAGAACCAGGGAAGCCTTTGTTACCGCAAGGGAAACCTTTGTTGCATCAAGGGCTTTCCATGCAACAACAAGGGCAGATTATATCACAACAAGGTCACTTGCAACAAACAAAAGGTCAATCCTTCAAATAGTTGCAGCAGGTCATGCAGTATCAGATGCAATATTCTTTGCATACCTCTCAACCCATACCCTCACAGGGCCAACCCCTGAAAACCTAGGGACATATTTTTCAATAGCGAGGTCAGTGAAACCAACCTAGGTAGCATCAACCCTTGCAAGGACAAGTTCAAGGTCAATTCCTATAGAAGCAGGTACAAAATCCTATTGTCCAAGGCCAACAGGTTCAGAATCTTGTCGGCCAAGGAAACCAAGTATAAAATCCCTATGTCCAAGGGAAACAAGCGTATCAACCTTATGCCCAATGGCTGCAGGCATAGAACCCTCTTATTCAGGGATAGCAGGCCCAACAACCCTATGTTCTAGGACAACAGGTTCCATACCCATATGTCCAAGGTCAACAAGCTCAACATCCTTTTAACCCATACTTTTCCTATCAGCAACTTATTCATGAATAGTTTCAAGGTATTGAAGGTCTAAATCCTCCCTTTGGTCAAGCTAATCTGCAATGGGGGTAGCCTCAAATACCATATGGCTAAAATCCCCCACTATGGGGTCAAAATCCTTACCAAAAGGGATAGGCTCCTCCTTATGGGCCCACCTATCGACCTCCCATGCCTTTTAACACTCAATTACCTTTCTTGGCTACACTTGAGTTGCCAGATGTATCGTGTCTCATGAATGATCCAATTCATTCATTGTACAAGCCTTTGGTGCTATCCAAGATACCAAGTGATTGCCTAAAGTTCGATGGGAAAGCTAAAGAAGATCCTCAGGCCCATGTGATAACATATCACCTCTAGTGCTCATCAAATTCATATGTGGATGATTCCATTCGTCTTCGTCTTTCCCAATGAACCCTTATGGCTGCCACAATAAAATGGTACATCGAGCTACCTTGAAGTACCTTTCATGACTTCAATTCGTTAGCCATGGCCTTTCTCACACATTTTCAACCGTCGGTTCGTTACGAAACAAGTACCTATTTTCTCACATCGCTTAAGTAAGACACTGTGATGCACATCTCTAATCATATCCATGACTGGAGATGTAGACGTTGAGTGATCAAGTTCGACATAGTTGATTAGTTGCTTACCAAATAGTTTACCAAATTGTTCATAGCCCCAATTGCTCGTGATATAGCCATGGCTAGATAGGTCACTGAAGAGCAAGCCATCGCTCGTGCCTAGTACTTGGACCTGGTCTACTCTTAGTCTGGCACCTTATACGAATTATTACCCAATGCTTTGTGGCCATCATCTGATCCTGTGACATCTAAGTCACCCGCTGTCCCTCCCATTGATGGAGTTATTGGTACAGTATCCCCGACCCCTACCAAAACTTCTTCCAAACAGAAGTCAGTCTTGAATACTACTCCCAACAATTCATCTCAAAACCCTCTAGGCCCTGGTAAAACCTTAGAGGTCCACGCTATCCAATATACCATAGCAGACAAATCCTTGAAAGGAAAAAAGAAAGGTAAAGGCAAAGCTAAATTTGATGCCCTGAAACAAGGTCCTCCCAAATTGTCTGCCAACGAATCATCACAATAGAAACCTAAGTATCTCTGCATCATTTGTGAGGAGGATCACTATACTAAGGATTTTCCACAATGATCCGAAGTTATTCGATTGCTCAAGGGGAACCCTATTGTCCTCAAAGAGACTTCTCAATCTCACCAGACTCAAATGATAGACCAACCCCGATCTTCTTCCTCTAGATCTCAAGTGTTGATGATGAGCATGCCCATTAATGTGGCTACCTAATCAAAATATTATCAAACTCCAGCTCCCACAGCAGGGAAAGAAAAAGAAGTTCCACATTCTTCTTTTACCTCAAGTTTTGGCCCTCTGCAAATCTAGTGCCCTAACCCTAATTCCGTTGCACGACCACCCTCTCGAGGTGTGCTACGGAAACCCTAATACAATTGCAATGCCCAAGCCACTTAGCACTACAATATTGTTGAAGATTTGGCTCAAGTGCCATCAGCTATGTTGGCTCTCCAGGTACTCCAAAGCTTCCCATCACAGTGGAAATATTTGCTATTAGCTATCAGGGGCATCAATCCCACCAATTTTAATTTGATTTGTTTCAACCTAGAGAACCATGTTCCAAGACTTCCTCATCAGATTTCCTTTCTTATTCAGGTAATCATTAATGAAAATACCATCTACCACATTGTCATTGATGATCATGCTTCTACCTGCATCATGTCCGCTACGTGTTGGAAGTTTATTGGTTCCCCTACACTGAACTAGTCTCCAAACACATTGGAAGCTTTCGATGGGCATGATTCGTGACCTTTCAGTGTTTTACCCAATATTGCCATCACCTTGGAAGGAAATATAGTTCAAGTCGAAGTAGAGATTGTTGATGACAATCTCAATTATAATATTCTACTCGACCAAAGTTGGACTCATGCCATACATGATGTGGCCTCCTCTTTGTTTTGTGTGATTCGTTTTCCCCATAAAGGGAGGATTGTCACCATTGATCAGCTGTATTTCTTTGCCTCTTCCTCGTTTGATGGAAGCGTTCCATATTTCAAGCACTCTGGTGCTCCTTTTGAGAGTGTGGGGGTAGGTCTCTTCAAAGATTCAGCCTTAATGGGGATTTTTCCGCTCCCACCTCCTCATGTTTCCTCTGTTAACACGATCTCAGTCAAATATGATCCCTGGGTCATACTGCGCTAGATCTGGTTGATGCTTGGTGTGATGTCATGCCACTTAGTCCCACTGAAGTAAATTATGTGGAAATTGTTTCAGCTGCGAACTTTGAATCCTTTGATTCTAATATCTTAGAGACCTCTCTCGATATGTATTTTCAATCCCCCTAGCTTGGCACTTTGGAATCATCCAATCCCTTAGCTGAGACCTTCCTCACTGATGAAGGTATCATGGAAATCATGTCTCTCAAGGAACTACCATGGATCGATACCCATCATCTCTCCTCATTCCTGTCTTGCTCAGCGATCATGTCTACCTCTTTTGAAGAGTCCTCTTCTCCATTTCCACCACCAATTGTTACTCATGAAGTATGGTTAGAAGGAAATTTGGGTAATATTACCCAAATGATTCTGATTGACATTTATATCAAGCCTAGTGTTGTTGAACACATTCATATCCAAGTATCTTGTTCTCTAGATGAGATCAAGACATATACTCATCTTTTTCAAGAACTCTGTGATGTGTTTACATGGTCTTATGAAGAAATGCCCAGCATTGATCCCAGCATTGTGGTGCATGAAAACCAACATATCCAAATACAAAACCCATTCACCAACAACTTTGTCTGGTGCACCCTAGAAAGGCCATTATTGTTAAGGGCAAAGTCAAAAAGCTTCACAAAGATGGATCCATTTATCCCATTCACCTTATAGACTAGGTGTCAAATATTTTCCCAGTGAATAAAAAACAAGGCACGATCGACATTTGCGTGGATTATCGAGATCTTAATCGTGTCTGTCCTAAGACAACTATCCTACTCCCTTCATTAATCAAATCATTGATGAATGTGTTGGGAGTGAGATGTTTTCCTTTATGGATGGTTTTTCTGGTTACAACTAGATCAATATCGCACCGACTGACCAAGAGAAGGAAACCTTTGTCTGACCATGGGGTATGTTCATGTATAAGAAGCTCCCTTTCCACTTAAAAAATGTTGGGCCACATTTTAGCGAGAAATGTCCTATGCATTTCATGATATTCCCAACATTGTCCAACCTTACTTGGATGACCTTCCTGCCCATTCTCGTAACTCAAAAGATCACCCAAACCACCTTTGGTAGATTTTTCTATGCTGCAAGCACTATAACATCCCATTAAATCCACACAAATGTGTTTTCTACATAGAATTAGGACGACTTCTCAGCTTCATCATTTCCAAGGATGGGATTCGCCTGGATCTGCTAAAAATCGAGGCCATTGTAAACTTACCCCCTCCATATTCACTACACCAACTCTAGAGCCTCCAAGGAAAGGCCAACTTTCTTCGTCGTTTGATACCCAAATACGTTGGGCTAGCTACGGGATTTACTCGGTTGCTCAAATAACGAACACCCTTTCCATGGGACGAGATAGCCCAAAAATCCTTCGATGATCTTAAGGTTGTCCTCATAAATGCTCCTTTGTTGCATCCAATGGATTATTATCAAGATTACTTCCTTTACCTAGCTGTAGCCCCTAGCACCATAGCTATGGTGTTGGTTCAAGATGATGACGAAGGCACTGAACACATGATTTACTACCTAAGTCTGAATCTCCTCGACACTGAAACGCATTATGCACATGTCAGGAAGTTGGCTTTGGCTGCCGTCCAGGCTATTCAACATTTTCCGTATTATATTATCTTATGAACAAATACAATGATTTTTTAATGCAACCTTATGACCTACATCCTGACTCATGAGTTGTTGGGGGGTAAGAACTCTAAATGGATCGTTATATTGCAGGAATTCAATTTGGTCTTCACTATGGCCAAATTTAAGAAGTCACTTGTTTTCGCAGAATTGATTTGTTCCCTTCCCTCCAAAGCTTTCCTTGCTGTTGTGGATGAACAACTCCCAGATGAGACCATTTTCCTGATTATCACCCTTGATCCATGGTATGGTAATATCATCGTGTATCTTTAAACCTCCACGTTTTGTTCCGCGTTGAAGGATTCAAAATCATTCTCAACCCTACCGCATTATTGGTGATACTTTATACCATGTCGGTGTCGATTTTGTTCTTCGTCAATGCCTCATGATTGAGGAAGCGAAAATAGTTCTCAATGATTGTCACTCTGGGGCATGTGGTGGTCATATCTCTGGTTATGCTACAACTAAGAAAATCCTTCGCGCTGGTTATTTTTGTCCATCCATCTTTAAAGACTAAATTCTCGTTGTTCGCAAGTGTCACAAATGCCAAATATACCAACGCAAGCTGCGCCCCACCCACTCACCTACACCTTGTCATTACCATTGGTCACTTTGCCAAATGGGGCATCGATTATATGACATGTAAGCCTCGTTCGAATGGGGGGCACGGCTACATTATTGTTGCTATGGATTACTTCACCAAATGGACCGAAGCAATGCCTACATATTCAACAGATGGTAAGATGACGACTCAATTCCTTTTCAACCATGTTATTTCCAGGTTTGGCATACCCCAAGCCATTGTCACATATCATGGCTCCCATTTTAGAGATTACATGATGGCAGAATTGGCATCTGCATTAGGCTTGCACCACGATGGCTCAACCCCATATTACCTCAGGCCAATGGCCAAGTTGAAGCCATGAAAGAATTCTTGGTCACCATGCTTTAGCGTACTGTTGGGATGCACAAGTCAAATTGGCATCTCATGCTTTTTTCAGCTCTTTGGGCCTACCAAACTTCAACCAAAGACACCACTGGTTTCACGCCATTCCAACTGTTATATGGTCTAGAAGAAACATTGTCGATCGAATGTGACATTCCTTCACTTAAGTTAGCTTCTAAACTCCTTTCTAAAACATCACCTCAAGAGGAACACATCTTATATTTAGAACGACTCAACAAGACTCATCGTCTTGCTGCCTTGGTCATCGAAGCACAAAAGAAATAGGTCAAATCCCATTTCGACCAGTTAGCCTCCCCTTGTGCTTTCTCTGAGGGTGATTTGGTCTTGCTATATGACCAAGCTAATGATAACCTAGGGGCAGGAAAGTTTGAACCTATGTGGCATGGGCCCTATATTGTAAAACATGTTTTGCATAAAGGAGCCTATGAACTTATTGATTATTAAGGAAATCCTCTCGATAAGCCCCGAAATGGGATTTAAATCAAAAAGTACTATGCTTAGGTCATCTTGCATAGTTACTTATGTACATTAGTGTGTGATTCATTTCTATACAATGTGGTTTTGTGTGAACTTTTTCAAACAACCATCCTATTTACTATGCTTTTCATACTTTGTAGATGTCTATAGCTCCTCACATCAGTTTTGCCAATGGTGCTTGCTAAAGTACCCAGAACCTAGGGTTATCTACAAACCTAATAGTGAGTTGATTGACCTTCAAGGTATTTGCCTAGGTCATACAACCAACAACATTGCTGAATACAGTGTGGTCATCGAACTATTGTCAGAAGCCATTGCTTTGGGCATCACAGAATTAGTTGTCAACCTAGATTCACAACTTGTCGTCCTTCAACTCAATGGGCAATATTCCATCAGGAACCCTCAAATATTATGAATGTATCTCCGTATCCATCTGTTGGAAACACATTTTCATTATATTACATATAATCATATTTCTAGATGGATGAATACATTAACAGATGCATTAGCTAATTACGTGTTGGATAGACATTTACGAAACATGTAAAAGATAAGACAAACCATTTGTACCATAATAGATAGGCAAATATAACATATATACATATGAGAGAATGATTCATATATCAAACGCCAAAAAATAATATGTATGTCCACAATAACATCAGTGGCTTGCAGGCCTCGTACATTCGTGGCATGCAGGCCTAAAAAAATACGTAAGTACTTGACCTAGGAACTAATTAACATGGTGGTCATGATAGCATGAGACAGCTCGTACTACACGACTCAGTAATTGGTGGATCCAATTTGAGACTCCCACTATGTGCCTCTGGTATCACTGAGGCATGTCTCCTATCTGAGCATACTTAGGGATACAATGAGTCAACCCCTTGAGGTTCCTCACTATCTCCTCCTCATTATCACTCCCTTCCTAATAAGGGATGACAACATCAATAGGATGGGGATAGCGCCTAGCTATCAAGGACATCCTGGCTCACTACTCTAGTCCAACATCTGCATACACAAGAGAAATATTATAAGCATGCATATACCAAAAACAAATTACAAAAGACATCAAAATCAAAATTTCGTTTGGTTTTTATCTTCGTCATCAAAGTCCTCCCCATCTGGCAAGGGCATATCTGAGTCTCCATAGAAATCAATGTCGT
Source organism: Pinus taeda (assembly GCA_000404065.3). NCBI lineage: Eukaryota > Viridiplantae > Streptophyta > Pinopsida > Pinales > Pinaceae > Pinus > Pinus taeda. The sequence continues at coordinate 15,389 of APFE031672927.1, read as the reverse complement.
TGTATGGCCAGTCTTCCATGATGATTTTTTGTCATCATAGCCATGAAAGGAATGCTAGTTGGTAGGACATCTACTAACCCCCAATGATCCTGGGCATCAAACGACTCCAGTGGGCCATTCGCGGATCACGTGGCATAGGAGGATCAACCTCGGTCAACTGATACTGGAACAATGGCACCCATTCCAGGAAAATGTTAACAAGTATTGGTCTGAAGCCAAATTGCTTAAGATTTCCCACCTTCACCTTAGACAACTGGCGCTTGATATTGATCTTCATCATCTCTACCTAGTTGAAGATTATAGGAGTTGTTCAGTCAATAGCATAAAGGACTTCAACTTATTAGTCTCATGTTCCACCTGGGACCCTACCACTTTGTTGATGGTCAACAGAAGCACCCTTAGTGTCAAATCTCGCACACTATAAATCTCTATCTTCCCACTTTTGGATTTCAAGGCCTTAGGACAATGCGTGATAAACAGGGAAGATATGCTTGCCCTGACCGGATGTGACCCATACAAATTCACTGGCTCACCTCTATGAGACAGCCTAATGATGAATTAAATGTTTGAAGTTGTCAACTCTAGCTCCTGGTCCCCAATGACAAAAATCTCACGATTAATGTGCGAAAGGCTTATCAAATACTGAAGCAATTTAGGATGTGCCCGCATCCTTGGTGTAAGGAAAAATTTGAGGAGACCGCAAGTCCTCAAAACCTCCAGGCAATTTGGATCATTCATTGTTTGGCTGTCCACATCTTCGTGTTTTCTTTCCTTCCAATCCACCATTTTCGATGATTTCACCCCTGAAAAATCCATTCATATGAGTCAATCAACAATTTTGGCACATAAAAATCAAATTTTAATGGTCACTTCTTGAGAAAACTTGTTTTTTCCATATCGATGGTGTAAGAATTTACAGGGTAAGTTCCTCAGACAGAACACCAAAAGGACACCGCTCACAAACAGATCACAGATCAATACACCAGTATTTTGATGTGGTTAAAACCCTCAGAGAGGGAAATAGTCCATGGCCTGCGCCAACGTGGCTACTACAGGCAATTTATTAATAAAGAATGAAAATTTACATAAGCTTCTCTCATGCATGGTTAACCTACAAATGACCCTCCATGCGCTTTAAATAGAATTCATGGACCAATCGGGTGTCAAGCCACGGATCAAGTGTCGGTAATACCGAGGAGAGAATGAACCGTCGGATCACTACATATCGTGACCGTCGGATTGTAAGTTACAAAATGTACAACGGTAAAGAAACACACTTTACCTAACTCTATACCTAACCATACAACCAAGTTATAATTAATATTCCTATGTGTCGGAATATCCTAACATCCCCCCTTAAGAACAACTTGGGATAGGATTGAAGGATTTACAAATATGACACAATAGGAGAAGGAAGGAGGCACTAGAGCCTATCCCCCCTTAGTGACAACTTCCTGAACTCCAAGCATATATCGAAGTTTAGTGAACTTCGCCTCTGTGAGAGCCTTTGTGAAGATGTCTGCAACCTGATCATCTGTTGAACAATATTGCACTTCAAGAACATGGTCATGAATGAGCTTTCTGATGAAGTGCATGTGAAGTTCAATGTGTTTGCTGCGCTGATGCTGAACTGGATCTTTGCAAAGCTGAATGGCACTTTGATTATCACACCAAAGTGTAGTCAGATGCTGCTGTTCAAAGCCCAATTCTGATAGGATCTGACGAAGCCACAAGGTTTCCTTACTAGCTTCCACGGCACCACGATACTCTGCTTCTGCTGACGAAAGAGAAATGGCAGCCTGTTTCTTACAAGCCCATGTAATAGGTCCTGAACCAAGAGTGAAGACATAACCGGCAGTAGACTTCCGATCATCAGGGTCACCAGCCCAATCAGAATCAGTGAAACCAACTAATATAGGAGCTGCTTTGGCACTGTAATGAATCCCAAACTGTACTGTACCTCGAACATAACGAAGTATTCTTTTAGCTGCTTTCCAATGACTTTCACGGGGGTTTTGCATAAAACGAGCAACAAGGCCAACAACAAAGGAAAGGTCAGGACGAGTAAGGGTTAAATACAAGAGTTTTCCTACAAGTTGACGGTATAAGGTAGCATCAACTTCAGGAGAAGTACAAGAGACTGAAAGTTTGACTCCAGACTGAAAGGGAGAAGGAGCTGGCTTACAATCTTCCATGTGAAAATGACGAAGAATATCACAAGCATACTTGGACTGGGAAAGGGAAATACCCTCCTTGGATTGGAAGACTTGAAGACCGAGAAAATAGTGTAAGTGTCCTAAGTCTGTCATTTCAAATTTCTTTTTAAGGCTGGACTTCACATGGTTTATAAGGTTGGGATCACTACCAGTAAGAATAAGATCATCAACATAAAGAACAAGGATGATAAGAGAGTTGCCCACTTTCTTGGTGTAGACAGTATTGTCAGAATAACACCTAGAAAAGCCAGATTCTAAAAGAAAGCTATCCATTTTGGCATACCAAGCCCGAGGAGCTTGCTTGAGACCATAAAGAGATTTCTTAAGTCGACATACAAGGCTGGAGTCTGTTTGGATGAAGCCAATGGGTTGTTCCATATAGATTTCTTCATGCAAGTCCCCATGCAAGAAGGCAGATTTAACATCCATCTGATGGACTTCCCATTTTAAAGAGGCAGCAAGGGAAAGAACAAGGCGGATAGAGTTCATTTTGGCAACAGGGGAGAAGGTTTCAGTGTAGTCAATGCCTTCAACTTGTGAAAAGCCCTTAGCAACAAGACGAGCTTTATGTTTATCAAATTTCCCATTTGGTCCATACTTGGTTCTATAAACCCATTTGCATCTAACAAGTTTTCGTCCCTTTGGTAGAGGAACAAGATCCCATGTATCGTTTGCAATTAATGAACAATATTCTTCATTCATAGCCACGTCCCAATTTGGATGGCCTAAAGCTCTGCAAAGGTGTTAGGATCATAATTTGCTGAGACTTGAGCCAGTAAAGAAGAGGCTCTTTCCAACTGAGAACATGTACGGCGCTGATTTGTAGGATCACCGGCAATATCACTTGCTGCATCCTGAGTAGCATAGACCCATTTTGGAAGTGAAGGAGCTGAAGGAGGATCCTGAGAAGGTGGGGGAGGATTGTCATCCTCACTTTCATCATCTGAAGAAGAAATATGCTCAAAAGTAGAAGAGATAGAGAGAGGTGGCACATGCGCCGAACTAGGCTCGTAGGCCGATTTATTTTCATCAAAATTTACATCTCTTCTAATGATAAAAGTTTTGGACTTAAATGGAATAAGTCTATATCCTTTGACATCTTCAGAATATCCAACAAAAATACATTTTTCACTCTTAGGTTCTAAAGCTTTATGTTTCTCATCTGGAATAAGGGCCCATGCTTCACTTCCAAAAACACGAAAGTGACTCACATCTGGTTTCATTGAGCTCCATGCTTCTTCAAGAGTGATATTCTTTAAAACTTTAGTAGGAGTGCGATTTGTTATGTAATTTGCATAGTTAATTGCTTCTGCCCAATAATTAAGACTAAGTCTTTTAGATTGAAGCATACAATTAGCCATTTCCTTTAAGGTGCGATTCTTCCTTTCAGCTACGCCATTTTGTTGTGGAATATATGGAACAGTATGTTGCATTTGAATTCCATTCTCAGTGCAAAAGTTGATGAAGTTGTTTTTAACATATTCTCTGCCATTATCAGATCTTATCTTAAGAATTTGATGTCCAGATTGTTTTTCAACAAAGGCCTTAAAGGCTAAGAACATGTTAAATACTTCACTCTTGAGTTTTAAGAAGTATACCCAAGTGTGTCTGGAGAAATCATCAATGAAAGTTAGGAAATACTTGTAGCCAGAGAATGAAACAACTGGAAGTGGACCACATAAATCACTACGCACACGCTATAAAGGGGCTGAGGCGTGCTAAGAGGCACACTTTTCAAAACTATCCTGATGATGTTTTCCTAGTACACATCCGAAACAAACACCATCTTTGCAAGATACCATTGGAAGACTTGTCACCATATTTTCTTTACATAGATTATGAAGGGAGCAATAGTTTAAGTAACCAAATCGCTCATGCCAAAGTTTTCTCACTTCATCATTATGAGCAACAAATACCAAGGGAAGATTTGATGACCTAAAGTTGTTAAACTTATACAACCTTGTAGAATCATTAGCAATGCTAGTAGCTAAAATCTGTCTAGGATCTCTTAGGTCCTTAATTACAACACCATGAGGTGAAACTTCAACGATTTTACCTTCACCTGAATGAGTTATCTGATATACAGATAGAAGTTTGCAGGATAAAGTTGGAACACATAATACATCATTGAATTGACCATTGTCTATATGAGCAATTCCAGTCCTTACAACACTAAGAAATCTATCATCACGAACATATATATATTTTTGGTGTTACAATCATTTAAAGAAGAAAACATGGCTTTGTTTTTGGCCATGTGATAAGAAGCTCCAGAATCAGTGAGCCACTCATGAGAATGAGAAGAAGAAAATACATTTAGTGCATATCCAGACCGAGATGCTTGACAACCACATGCAAAAAGCGCTATTCCCGAAGATGAAGTTGAAGTTGTTGAGTGCTCCAAATGGATGTTATGCTTCTTTATTGATGCTTCCAAGGCTTCCATCTTCTTAAAGCATTTGGATTCTAAGTGGCCATCTCGATTACAAAAGTTACAATGTCTATCAGTCTTCTTCCATTTGTTTTAATTGGTCTTATCATTTTGCTGAAATGATCTTTCATTTTGAGACTGAGTTTGCTTAGGACCCTTGTTTGGTTTAGGACCATTCTTTTTAGGATATGACTTCTTAGGATTCTTTAAGTTTGGTTGCTGCTGGGCGGCTAACGCTTTCTTGGAAGAGTTTCCAAGATTAAGAAGACCAAGGTGTAAGAGTTTTTCTTGTTCTCTTATTAAAGAATCACAAAAAGAGTCAAAGGAAGGGGCCTTGTAGTCTTTTCCTTGACAAATGAAAGCTTCCCTTGTAGAATGGAAGGTGGAAACAAATACAGAGTAGGCTGGTCCCAACTTAGTAAGGATGGAATAAATAAGGTTACTATCTTATTTCTTAATCTTAACACCTTCCAAGAGATATCTAAGGGTCTTGAATTTGGACAAGAAATCTTCAATGCAAGAAAAATTATTAGGATCCAATGTAAGCAACTCATTTTCAAGTTAATGGGCTCTAATTTCATTTTTTAATCCCAAAAAATTTAGTGATTTGTTCCAATGCTTCATGAGGAGTATCAAGTTCTGCAATATGGAATCTAAGATCAGGAGAAATAGACATCCCTATCAAACCACGTGCTTGATCTTGTCTATTTTCCCATTTTGCAACCTTGTCTTCATCTTTTGGTTTTTTCTCTTGGCCCGTGGCTATTCTGTAGAGACCTTTACTTCTAAGTAAATCTTCCATGTAGGATACCCATTGGAAGTAGTTAGTGCTGTCAAGAATGACTTGGCATGGACTTTCCATTAAAAAAAAAACTGAAGCTGAAGATGCTAAAAGTAAGTGTTCCAATTGATAGATCTCGAAAAATTAGGCTGTTTTAAAAAAAACGGCTCTGAAAAAGGCTTCTGGATGAAGAAGTTATGGCTTTTTGAAAAACAATTGTTGAAGTTGCCGGCAAAGTGCGCGAATGTGC
>APFE031672920.1:15610-59611 GCA_000404065.3 Pinus taeda | reverse complement strand
TGATATTTATCTTAGGTGATTGGTCTTTTCTCATGATGTAATAGTGTGTCTCTATTGTAGTCATCTCTTCAGGTCATGTAACGACCTATGTTGGTTTCCCCACTATGCCTGGGATGAATGATGTTATTATATGTAAACTTTTGGTGTCTCACCATTATGATGGGTGATGGATGTATGTATTGAGTCTTTTGGTGATAGGAAGGTCATTTATGATATATAGAGTCATGTTCTTCTTGTGGAACATCTTTTGCAGACCTTTCTTACAGTCAGGGGGAGCTTGAGCGTGAACAACACTATACAGCAGAGCAGACATCTCAGCTTGTTCTCAGAAAGAAGCATTATCAGATTAGAGCACCATGGCATATACAAAGGGGGAGTTCATTCAAGAGTCTTCAGCAGATCTGGTTTATAGTCAAGAAGAGCATGTTCTTAGGGGGAGCATAACCCTTTGCCCTTGATGTCAAAGGGGGAGAATGATTCAGTGTTGTTGCCATCAAGTCCAAAGGGGGAGATTGTTGGCATTATGATGCATGTGTTGTACTTGATGGCAACCCTCTCATAGAAGATCATCTCACTTGTATACATTCAGCAGATATATCAGATGTGATAGAATGCATGAGTTACCAGACAGCAAAAAGGGATCAGCTGACAGTTCACGAGTAAGCTTTGCCATCAAGTCCAAAGGGGGAGATTGTTGGCATTATGGCTAAAGTGTTGTCCTTGATGGCAACCTATTCAGGTGATGGATCACTATACAACAGGACAGTAGCAGAGCTTGTGTATAACAGGACAGTAGCAGAGATTGATGATCAGTTATCAAATATTGGAGAAAATAAGAGGTACGCAGGTACACCTTACATAAGCTGCGTACACGCAGGCCAGTGTTACATAAAGTGCGTACATACCCGCAGTTATCCAGTTCATGGGGTGCGTACCCCCAGTGCACACACTTCAAGACAGATAAGCGCCCACACATGGGGTTTTCTCATGGTATTTAGCCGTCGGTATTGAGTTATCATGGTTTTGGTCCGTGGTATTGTTTATTTTATTATTATTATTGAGCCCCATGATCCTTGAATTAAGGAAGAGCTTGCCTATATAAAGAAGAGGAGATCATTTGGCTTAGATATGTTTTTGGGTTGAATATCTTAAGAAACTAGATCTGAAATTCTTGTGATGGGTTATGAGAGATGTCTAGATCTAAATAAGGCGAATCTACTGATGGATTGAGATCTCTTCGGCGCATGTTCAGATTTGTAGATCTGACTGTCTGGGTTGTTCTTGAAGTCTCGAAACTATCTATACCCGGAGGTACGTTGGTCCAGTGAAAGAAAAGTGCGGAGATACGCAGGCACAGAAGCGCTGCAGGTGCGCAGATACGCAGGAGAAGAAGCACTGCAGTTGCGGAGGGGCGCAGGCATTTGATTGGAGACAGAGCGCACATACGCAGGGAGACAGTAAGGCGCAGTGCACACATACGCAGGGAAACAGTTGAATACAGTGCGTACTTATACGCAGCTGTTATATGGGTGAAGCTGCGTACCTCTCTTGAGATCTACTTTGCTGTACATGTCTATCATTACTGTGATCTGGGTTTTGAAGTAATGTCTGATGTCTGATATCATGTTCTGGTAACAGCAGTCTGAAAAGTGATTGATTATATCTTTATGTGATATGATGAACTAGATCTGGTTGATGACTCTCATTGTATATGTATTGATTTAGTGATTGGGTGAGTCAGAAGGTTGTTTGATTATGAGCTTCAATATGGTTATTGGGTCCAGTATGAAAATTGGATGAAATGTGGCCCTTTCAGATTATGTGTTGTGCTTCAGTGTATCCAGTATGAAAATTGATGAAACGTGGTACCTGGAGGAGAGAAGATTGTAGGTCAGCACCTACGTACTAGTATCTAAGCTAGTACAAGAACTAAAGGGAAAACTTTGGAGCATTGTAGCAGGTAGTAGCCTGCGTACTAGTAAATGGATCGATGAGTACAAGAGCAAAAGGGGGTTGTAGCTCCCATACTGGTATAAGGCTGCACCAGTACAAAATATTGTAAAAGGATTTTCTTATTAAGAAAAAGATTGAGATGACTTGCAGCAGGTGGTTTTCTCCCGCATTGGGTTTCCACCTTATATCATGGTGTTCATGTGTGTGCTCTTTATGTGTGATGATCTATTCTGCTTACTGTTAATAAGGTTAATAATGTTCTGATGCATTTACTGAAGATAAGTTAGCTGAATCATAAGATTACTGCATGTACGCTGGTTGCTTTTAACACAGTCACGTATATACGCGGATATCCTTAACTGAAGTAGCGTATATGAATCTGAGTATGAAAATGAAAAGTTTTACTGATTTGATAATACTGATTCACCCCCCCCTCTCAGTATTATTTCCAACACGCTGAACTATTATTGATGAGGAGGCATCTACTTGCACTATGTCCATGAGCTTCTGGAAAACTCTTGGTTCACCGCCCTTGTCACGTTCACCAACTACATTAAAAGCATTCAATGGAAGAACATACACTTCGTATGGGATTTTAGGTAACCTGCAAATTGAACTAGGGGGAAAAATGGTAAACGTTGAGGTCGAGGTGGTTGACGGACTCCTTGATTACAACATTTTACTAGGAAGTCCTTGAGTATATGTTATGGCCACTATTGTTTCCACATATTTTCAAACAATTGCATTTCCTTTTAAGGGTGGAATCACAGTCATCGATCATCTATCCTTCTTTTCCAATAGTTCACAAGCTACAAGAAGCATTCCATTGATACATGGGAACTCACCATCACTTCAAAATGTTGGAGTAAGTTTCCATAAATATCCTTCCCTTATGGGAACTTTTACCCTCTCATCACCATCTGGTTTCGCGGAAGTGGCAAGAGTGGAGACCTGCAACATGATTTCTTTTGCATCATCTGATTTGAAGAATATTTCCAACTGCTTTGAAAATAATGGTCATGGTGAGGCAATGCCGCCAAGCCCAATCGAATCGACATAGCAATCAAGTTTTTGGGCTTGTGCAGAAAACCCTAATCTACACTCAAGAATTACATGGGTAGATAGGTCATTAGAATATGGTATATCTTCAAATCCTTTTTCACGTATAGATTCTATAGATGAAGGAATCGTCCAATCAATAATGATAGGAGAGACATCATGGGAAGATTATCATCATCATTCCCATCTTCGAGATGACAATGAATATTATTCAAATGAACTCAACCACCCATCGATCATTGATTTCTTGTCAAATTCTATAAATACTATAGATTCTGAGCGTAATTTGTCCAACATAGAAGAAACAATTTCTATAAACATTTTGACCAAGCCTAACATTGTAGAAAACATTCATGTCGGCAAATCTTTTTCTTCATTGGAACTAGATAATTACTATGCTCTCTTTCACAAATTTCAAGATGTGTTTGCATGGTCTTATGAGGAGATGTCAGGCATCGACTTAAGCATTGTTGAACATGAGATTAAAATCTACCTGATTTCAAACCAGTACAACAATGGCTTCGACTAGTTCATCCTAAGAAAGCCACTACCATTAAAGCAGAGGTTGAAAAACTTTTGCATGCTGGCTTCATTTTCCCTAGACCTCTTACTGATTGGGTATCTAATATTGTTCCAGTGATGAAAAAACAAGGAAAAATTCGAGTGTGCATAGATTATAGGGATGTAAACCAAGCATGTCCAAAGGACAACTATCCTACATCTTTTATCGACTAGATTATTGATGAATGTGCCAGAAGTGAAATCTTTTCATTTATGGATGGATTCTTTGGCTATAATAAAATCAATATCCACCCATAGGACCAATCAAAAACTTCCTTTATATGTCTGTGGGGCACATTCACTTATCAAAAGCCACCTTTTTGTTTGAAGAATGCAGTGGCTAAATTTCAAAGGGCAATGAATTATGCCTTCCATGACATCAAACACATTGTTCAACCCTATCCTAATGATTTGCCTACTCATTTGTGAAAACGAATTGATCATCTGTGACATTTGAGAGAAATATTTTTACAATGTCGACGCTACAAAATAAGACTCAATCTGCACAAATGTGTGTTTTTGTTGGCTCTGGTCAATTGATCAGATTCATAGTTTCAAAAGATCGAATTCCACTCGATCCAATAAAGGTTCAGGAAATCCTTGACATTCCTCCACCTTCAAATTTGTTATAGATACAGAGACTTCAAAGGAAGGCAAACTTTCTGAGGAGGTTCATTCCAAACTATGTTGAATTAGCTAAAGGTTATACATGTCTATTGAAGAAAGGGGTATCCTTCCATTGGAACCAACTAGGGCAAGCTTCTTTTGATGCTCTCAAAGGTTCACTAATTAGAGCATCATTAATGTATGCCCCAAACTATCAAAAAGACTTTTACTTGTATCTCGTTGTTGCAAATACAACCATTGGTATGGTTTTAGTTCAAGAGGAAAGTGGAATCGAACATCCTATATATTATTTGAGGTGCAATCTCAATGATACAAAAAGTAAATATTCATATGTTGAAAAGTTAACCTTGGCAACCGTTCAAGCTGTGCAGAGATTTTGTCATTACATCCTCCTTCACAAAACTACCATTGTATTATATTGCAACCCTATTACATACATTTTGTCACATCAATTGGTGGGGGGAAAATATTCTAAATTGATAGTTATCTTGCAGGAGTTTGATTTGGAATTCATCAAATCTAAATCAAAGAAATCTCTTGTCTTTTCTGAGCTACTTTGCGATCTTCCTTCGTCCTCCAATTATATAACATCAGAAGCATCAATCTTGGATGAGTCTCTATTTTTTATTTCATCAAGTGATCTATGGTATGAAGATATACTAGTCTATCTCAAGACCCAAGCTTTTCAGCCTAATACCTCTCGCTCTGAACAATGATGTACTCGATACCAAGCCAAATATTATCTAATCATTGGTGATACACTTTATTGTCGTGGTGTCGATACGATCTTATGTAGGTGCCTTACTCATGAGGAGGCTGAGAAAGATTTGAATGAATGTCATTTAGGTGCTTATGGGGGACATTTATCTGGTTATGAAATTGCACAAAAAATTCTACGAGCTGGTTACTTCTGGCCATCTATATTCAAAGATTGCGTTCTCGCTGTCAGAAGTTTCCATGCTTGCTAGATTTTTTATCATAAAACCATATTACCACCTACACCACTGCATCCAGTCATTGTTGTTGGCCCATTCCCAAAATGGGGCATTGATTTTATGACATTTAACCCCACCTCGGCTGGGGGGCATTAGTCGCTGTTGATTATTTTACCAAATGGTTTGAGGTGATGCCTACATTGAACAAAAGTGGCGAAACGATTGTTCTCTTTTTTTTAACCATGTAGTTTCCAGGTTTGGTGTACTTCAAGCTATAGTTACAGATCATCGGTCGCATTTTCGCAATCACATGATGGTTGAATTAACTACCAAATTAGGACTGTCACATGACAGTTCTACTCCACACTACCTGCAAGCTAACAGACAAGTTGACGCAATCAATAAAGTCCTTAAGTGCATGTTTCAAAGAATGGTTAGAGTCGATAAAAAGAATTGACATTTAATCCTATACTCGGATTTGTGGGCATATTGGACTTTGGTGAGAAATGTGACTGGATTTATACCTTTTCAGTTGGTGTATGGTTTGGAAGCAATCTTACCAATCCAATGCAAAATTTGCAATCGACCTGCTACCCGATACTTTTGAAGAAGAAGCATGTTTCTTGGAATTAATCTATCTGGATGAAACCCATCATAATGCCAAATTGGCTAACGAAGCTCATAAGAAACACTTCAAGGTGCAATATGATAGAAATATCAAGGCTCGTGTCTTCTCAGAAGGTGACCTAGTCTTGCTTTATGATCAGGATTTTGATAAACTAGGAGCAGGGAAGTTTGAACCATTATGGATAGGCCCTTACATTGTTAAACGTGTGTTTTTGAAAGGTTCCTACGAGTTAATAAATTATGATGGGATTCCATTGGCACAACCCCAAAATGGATTGTATCTTAAACGTTACTATGCTTAATTAAGTGTAGTAAAAAACTTTGTATATATGATTTATTTGCATTAGAGTGTGTGTTTTTCTTTTAGAGTTTTCATTTGGTTAGGTAATCCACTTCACATTTGTTGTAGATTTCGAACTTTTTGGAACCATTTTTTGGGTATGCCAATGGAGCTAGTCATAGTACGTAGAATTTATCTTCTACAGCATGGGCCATTTTTGCTCCAAGCGACGAGTTAGTAAGTTTCAGAGGGATAGGTATTGGGCGATCGTAAAACAATATCGTTGAGTATAGTGCGTTGATCGAACTCCTCTTTGATGTCATTTCACTTAGCATACGCCAAATCATCATTAGGATAGACTCACAACTTGTCATACTACAGCTTACTAGCATCTATTCCATCTGAAACCCAACAATTCATTGCATGTTCCTTAGAGTTCGAATTTTTGAAAGACATTTTGAATTTATTAAATATCAACATATTCCAGAAATTTAAACGCATTAACTCACTCTCTAGCAAACTATGTGTTGAATAGACATTTGCAACATATTTAAAGAAAGCATTTTCAGATCACATCATCATTTTAACAGGATTTCATCACTTAACCACAATAAAAATCTGAAAGTCAAATAGATAGTTGTATATAAGATTTTACAAATAGTTTGTGTCCAAGACAAAATCAGTCATCTGACCCAAAAAACTACAAAGTGAATGCAGAAAATATCCTAATAGACTAGTGTTGTTGATGATAACAGGTCATAGCCTGTGCTATCATATGTAGGAGTCCGATCCAAAGACTCAGCATGCTAATGGTAGGGTGCTATAATCTCATGGGTTACTCCTCAATTTGGACATCCAAAATACCGAGGGTTAAACCCTCTATGTGATCCTGTAGCGGAGCTAAAGTCTCTGCTATGTCCAAGTCTTTAGGAATTGCCCTCCCAATAGCTCTCTAAATTGGTGCACTTGCCTCCCGTTGGCATACCACAGGTCGAATGGATCCAACATCTGCATACATATACAGGTTTATTTAGTCTTAGTAACAATAAAAAAACAAAAAAAGTAAAAACTTCAAAAAGAAAAAAAAAGTGTGGTCGAATCAATTTACCAATAGCGCTCCACTGCGCCCCAACTGGTAATACCAAATCTAGATAACCATGAAATTCCATCCTATTGTATGGATATTCCAAGAAGGCCTTCTCCTGACGGTCGAACCACTCAAAGAAAGCGGAGGAAAATGAGTTCAATGACTGGCCAACATGCCTAGCCATAAGATCTACCAACGTCTGCATCCGTGGATCTCTAGGTCTAGGTACTCCTAGAGAAATGTGATGTGGCTTCATAAGCTAGATTATCTCCAAGGCAAAATAAATCAAGATAGACCCATATTCAAAATTTTTGGTCTTCCTGTTCTCCACCTTGGTCAACTAGTCTTTCATCAATGAAATAACTACCTCACACCAGTTAAATACCTTTGGTTCCAGGCATTCTAAGGCATACTGCATATAAGACCTATTAGCCAAACGTAATGATGTACTGCTAGCCAATTTGGCAAGGGTGAAGAGGATTATTCTCAATGGTAAATCATTAACATCTCGAATATTGATCTTTCCATCTTTGTTGGGCTGAGATCCTACCCAGCAGAACTGTCGTACATACTCCCTCACTGATTCACCTCCTTGGGTGAATCCTGATAATGAGATGGGGGCACCCCACCTCGACAATCCCGTTAGAAAGTAAATATCCTCGATGGTAAAGGGGATCATTTTTCCCCTGATGTTGAAAACCTCATCAGTAGGATCCCATGAACGAACAAGATACTGTAACAGTTCAATTTGCTATTTCATGCTAGATAAACGAAAGTATTCCAGCAGCCCACAATTTCTTAAAGAATTAATTATGCCCTGATTATCTAGGGAAATCATGTCTTGTTCCTCATGTTCTTGTTCTCTCCACACAATGACCATTCTGATCTACTGAATGTCTGAAACACAACCATTAGACAAATTAGGATCCAACTTTTGCAAAAAAAAGTTAAAATTTGGGAGAAAATAGTTGTTTAATTTTGGTTTTTTGCACCCATCATACCCCCCATTAGAGACAGTGCAATTCATTGCATGCTTCCTTTTAGGTGCATGAAATGCATCGCACCTTTCGACATAGAAGGGTGCGATGATCCAGAAAACACAAAATGAAACCTCGGGGGCCTCAAAAAACCAAAATTTTTGCTCAAAATTGAAAATGAATGGAATGAAATTGAAGAGAACAGGGATAGCTCCTACCTGGCCCAGATGGCACGAGAAACGATCCAAAAAATCCTCCGAAATCGATTGGTAAAGTTTGAGGTAAAAAAATTCTCCAGAGCTCCAAATCAAACAGTAAAAATGAATGTTGGGTTGTGTTATATTCTTTCCACATAGTTAACAAAGGGTTTGAAGGGCACCTGTAACCCCACTTTATGGGGTCCAGGGCAGCGCCCCAATAAATTTTGGTTTTGTGCCCTATGTTAGGTTGGGCAGACGCACCAATGGTTTTGTGCATGATTTTCACACATGTTTTTTGGATGTGATGGTTTTCGGTCCATGGTATTGGACATGATGGTTTTCGGACCATGGTATTGGATGCTTCGGCATGTATAAATATGTATTGTAACATTGAAAGGAAAATAATGAAAAAATCAAGCTGGTAGTCCTGGCTTTGGGATTCAGGGGAAAATCTCTGTGTATATGTGTTTTATGTGTTATGATCTCGCATTGTTTATTTTCTGTGTTTTAAAATTCGTATGCAAGTAATTTCTGTATGGGTTAAAACCTACATTTGGTATCAGAGTTATTTTGGCTTCAAGGGGATACCTTTGTTGCTGAGGGGTTTCGCTCGGGCCTATGGTAGACCCTATTCAGTGGGAGATCTGCAAGATCGATTTTGTGGTGAAAGAAGATGGTGAGTAGTGGAAAGATAGAGATCGAGAAATTTAATGGTTAGAGTTTTGAGTTGTGGAAACTCAAGATGGAGGACCTGTTGGTGGATAAAGACCAGTGGATCATGATAGATCTAGGTACTAAACCAACGGGAGTGTCCGATGAAGAATGGAAGAAGTTGGATTGGAAGGCAAAGAGAACAATACGATTATGTATCTTAGATTCAATATTGCTTAATGTATTAGGGGAAGCTATGATGAAGGCTTTGTGGGACAAGTTAGGGACTTTGTACCAATCTAAGTCTCTGGTGAATAAACTAGTCCTGCGAAAAAAGCTGTATAACCTAAGGATGAAAGCAGGAGACTCGGTGATAGAGCATTTGAATGCATTTAATACTATGGTAAGTCAGTTAGCATTTGTTGATATTAAAATTTCAGATGAAGATAAGTGCATCATTTTGTTGTGTTCTCTACCAGATTCGTGAGATAGTCCGCTTATTGCAATAGGTATCAATGCAATTGCCTTGCATTTTGATGAAATAGTCTCATCCTTGCTGATGGAGGAGATGAGATGGAAAAATATGGAGAGCCAAAATGGTGATGCCTTGTCTGTATGAGGGCAACCCAGAACTGAAACAAAAATAAGTCATCAAGTGGGAGATCTAAATCTAAAGGGAGATCTAAATCTCTAGGAAAACTTGTAAAGGTTGTGTTCTGGAAATGTGGAAAGGAAGGACACTACAAAAGGGATTGTAAATCTAAAGCTCCTAACAAAGGAAAGGGATCTGATGAGGCTCCTTTTGTAGAGGTGAAAACCACCTCATATGAAGGTGGGGATGTGTACTTGGCTTCTTCAAGTACACATGTAGATCATGAGACATGGTTGATTGACTCAAGTGCATCCTTTCACTTCACTCCCCATAGAGAGTGGTTCTACGAGTATGAGAAATATGATGGCGATGATGTCTTCTTAGGGGATGATAGAAAGGCTAGAATCGTTGGTCATGGAAAATTAAAGTTGAAGTTGCAAGGTGGAAGGGTTAGAATGCTTCCAGGTGTTCTACATATTCTTGCATTAGCCAGAAATTTGATTTCTGTTAGCAAGCTGGATGATGCAGCTGTAAAAATAGTGTTCGAGAAGGATACCTGCAAGATGGTTCGAGGAGCACTGGTATTGATGCAGGGAGTTTGGATTGGAACTCTGTAAAAGCTGCAAGGTAGCACTGTTATTAATGGGTGCAATAGTTTTGTGGTTCCTGAAAGTGGAGTAGAAAATCTAGTGGTCTCTAGAGAGGAGACCATGTTGTGGCATCAAAGGCTTAGACACATTGGAGAAAAGGGCCTTCGGATACTTCATGGTAAAGGTATGGTAGAAGGTATGAGTAATAGCTCTCTGGATTTTGATTTCTATGAAAATTGTGTATATGGGAAGCAGAATCAGGTGAGTTTCCCTTCTAGTAGTAAGAGGGTAAAACAAATATTAGAAATTGTGCACAGTGATGTGTTTGGACATGTGAAGGTTCCATCACTAGGTAAGCCTGCGTACTATGTATCATTTATAGATGACTTCTCAAGGAGTACATGGATATATTTCCTTAAGAAGAAATTTGAAGTCTTTGATAGGTTTAAAGAATTTAAGGCTCTGGTGGAAAACCAAATAGATAATGGTGGAGAGTTTTGTCGTAAGGAATTTGAAGAATTCTATAAGAAGTGTGGTATAGCATGGTAGAAGACTACTCCATATAAACCTCAGCAAAATGGAGTTGTAGAAATAATGAATAAGACATTGATGGAAAGGGCAAGAAACATGCTCAATGGTGCTGGGTTAGGACAGGAATTCTGGGCAGAGGTGGTGGATACTGCATGTTACCTAGTCAATAGGTCACCTTCATCAACTTGGAGGATAAGACTCCACAAGAAGTATGGACTGGTAAGAAACCCTCTCTTTCACATCTGAGGGTATTTGATGTGATGCATATGTACATGTTCCAAAGGAGAAACGAACCAAGTTGGATAGTAAATCTGAAAAGTGCATCTTTATTGGGTATAAGGATGGTTTAAAGGGTTATAAGCTTTGGAACCCAGTAACAAGGAAGGTTGTGTACAGTCAGATGTGGTGTTCAGAGAGGTGAAAGATGTTATTAAACATGAAGTCCAACCAAAGGAACCTGTGAAGATAGAGTTTGAACTAAAGGAGGAAGAATCAGACTCTGTAGCAGTGGAGGAATCAGAAGATGAAGAGCCACAAACTCCGGCTGTGAGAAGATCAGCTCGAGAAAGAAGGCAGCCAGAAAGGTATAGTCCCCATCTGCTTTATGTTCAAACTTTGCTTTGTCTGTTACTGATGATGATCCCAGAACTGTGAAGGAAGCAGTGGATTCAGAGGATGGAAAACTCTGGAAGAGGCCATGGTTGATGAAATGGCATCTTTGCACAAAAATGAGGCTTGGGATCTGGTGGAGTTGCCCGCTGGAAGGAAACCCATTGGCAGCAAATGGGTGTTCAAGAAGAAGACAAATGCAGAGGGGAAGGTGGAGAAATACAAAGCTCGGTTGGTAGCAAAAGGTTATTCCCAGGTGCCGGGAATTGATTTTGATGATTTTCTCCTATTGCCAAGGTAACTTCTATTAGATTACTTTTATTTGTTGCTACTGCTTTTGATTTTGAGGTAGAACAGATGGATGTGAAGACATCATTTCTTCACGGGGATTTTGAAGAGGAAATCTACATGAAGCAACCTGAAGGCTTTGCAGTGAAGGGTAAGAAGAACTGGTATGCAAGTTAAAGAAGTCTCTGTATGGGTTAAAACAGTCACCAAGGATGTGGTATCAGAAATTTGATACATTTATACGGGGACTTGGCTTCACCAGAAGCAAAGTAGATCACTGTGTGTATTTTAAATTAATTGGTGACCGTCTTATTTATCTGGTCTTGTATGTGGATGATATGTTGCTGGTTGGAAATGACAAAGAATTATCCAGGATTTGAAGACCCAATTGTCCTCCAAATTCGACATGAAAGATCTCGGTGCTGCAAACTATATTTTGGGCATGGCAATTAAAAGAGATCGGGCAAAGAGGAAGCTCTGGTTAAACCAGAGGAAGTATGTCGAGACAATACTGCAGAGGTTTAATATGCAGGATAGTAAACGGTGAAGGTTCCTATTCCTGTAGGTGTGAGGTTATCTGCTGAACAGTGTCCCAAGACACAAGAAGAGGAAGAGGACATGTTTCGTGTTCCATATGCAAGTGCAGTCGGTAGCTTGATGTATGCCATGGTCTGTACTAGACCAGACATTGCACATGCAGTGGGAGTATTGAGCAGGTTTATGTCAAAACCAGGGAAGGAGCACTGGACAGCAGTGAAGCGGGTTTTCAGGTATTTGCGTGGCACTAGTGATTATGGTTTTGCTACCAAGGAAGACCAGGATTGGACAGAGTGTTTGATATTCATGGCTTTGTTGATGCAGACTGGGCTGGAGATCTGGATCAGAGAAGATCTACAAGTGGGTATGTGTTTAACCTATTTGGAGGTGCAGTCAGTTGGATGAGTAAGAAACAATCCGTAGTGGCACTATCAACTACAGAGGCAGAATACATGGCAGCCACTCATGCAAGCAAGGAAGCAGTTTGGTTGCAGAGATTGTGTCCAACTATGGGGTTAGTACAGGGAGCTATAAGGAAAGACTGTGCAGCCAAAGTGCAATTTTCTTGGCAAAGAACCCTGCTTATCATTCAAAGACAAAGCACATTGATGTTCAGTATCACTTTGTGAGGGATATGATAGAAGACAAAAAGGGGTTGCTGGTAAAGGTGGACACTTTGAAGAATACTGCAGATGCATTGACAAAATCTGTGAGCTCTGAGAAGTTCTCTTGGTGTAGAGAAACAATGGGCATTTCAGGGCTGAAAAAAATGACTAAGCTCTCCTGTTGCCCCCTGTGGAAAGAAAACAACAAGTGGGAGATTGTTGGGTTGTGTTATATTCTTTCCACATAGTTAACAGGGGGTTTGAGGGGTACCCGTAACCCCACTTTATGGGGTCTGGGGCATCAGCCCGGAAAATTTTGGTTTTGGACCCTATGTTAGGTTGGGCGGACCCACCTATGGTTTTGTGCATGATTTTCGCACATGTTTTTTGCACGCGATGGTTTTGGTCATGATTTTGGAAGCGATGGTTTTCGGTCCATGTATTGGATGCTTGGCATGTACAAAATATGTATTGTAACATTGAAAGGAACATAATGAAAAATCAAGCTGGTAGTCCCGATTTTGGGATCCAGTGGGAAATCTATGTGTATATGTGTTTTATGTGTTATGCTCTCGCATTTTTATTTTTCCTGTGATTTAGAATTCGTATGCAGGTAATTTATGTACGTGGTTAAAACCTACAATTGGATAGTGTTTGGGCAGGTCAAGAAGCATGTCTCTAGTCTGCGCTTAATGTTGGATACCTGTAGGAATTACCAGATCTCTCTGAACTTGAAGAAATGCATTTTCTGTGTACCTTACAGAATATTGTTGGACCACGTTGTCTGTAAGTAGGGATTGATGGTAGACCCTACTAAAATTGTACTAAAATTGTTGTCATTATCAATTTGGAGCCTCATAGGAATGTAAAGCAGCTACGTGAAACATTGGGTCACATTGGGTACTATAGGAAGTTTATTAAGGCCTATGCGTAGATCACTGCGCCCATGGAGAAGCTGTTAAAGAAGGATGTTACATTTTGCTGGGATGATGATTGTCAGAAGATCTTGGATACTTTGAAGGAAAAGATGGTTACGACACTAATCCTCATATTCCCCGATTGGAAGAAGGAATTTCATGTGCATGTGGATCCATCTTGCATAGAGTTGGGAGATGTCTTAACACAAATAGGAGTAGGAGATGTTGATCACTCGATTGCCTTCACCAGTCAGAAACTATATAAGGCTGAAAGGAACTACTCAACCACAAAGTGCAAAGGTTTGGCCATGGTTTATGCACTACAAAAGTTCAGGCATTATCTACTAGGTGCGCACTTTAAGATATACACAAACCATTCCTCTTTGAAGTACCTGGTCAATATGCCTTCAATGGGGGGGAAAATATGTAGGTGGTTGCTCCTTTTTCAAGAATATGATTTTGAATTCATAGTAAAGCCCGAGAGATTGAATGCTAGACTAGACCACCTATCGCGGATCGAAAATGGCGAAGAGACTAACAATATTGAGACAGGATTACTTGACGCACAACTCTTTGCTGTTAGGGTTGCGAATGAGCATTTTGTCGACATCATTCAGTTTTTATCTACTAGCATAGCTCTTGAAGGTTATACAACACAACAAAAGAAGGAACTAGTTGTTAGGGCTGCCAATTTTTCTGTGATTGCAGGAAAATTATTTAAGATGGGGTCCGATGAAGTCCTATGCCGATATGTTCCTCAATATGAAAGGTACATTATTCTAGCTGAAGCACATGGTGGTGTCATCGGAGGACACTATGCAGGTAAGGCTACTGGGTAGACAATCCTACGCGCAGGACTATGGTGGCCAATAATACATATGATTCAGGTGGATATTGGTGGCCACCCGCCTATTCCTCTTGGACCCCCACCTTTGTTTCTTTCAGCTTTTCAATTTCCTTATTTGAAGCATAATTTACTATTTTTGGTAGTTTTTTTTCAAGTTCTGAACTTCCGGAGCTATTTTGAGGCCCTAAATGACGTTTTTTGGGAAAATCGGGAGCAACATGGATTATAAATTGATGTTGCTCATTCAAAATTTGTAGTGCTCAAATAAATATTTCTAATGAGGTATTGTGCGCGTCAAACGGAGGTCGTATGCCAAAGTTACAACCCTAAGAAGTCTATATACTAATTTACCCAAACAGGCCCATAGTTTGGCACTTCATCTCCTAGGGTTAGGTTTTTGGATTTTTAGGGTTTTCCATTATTTCTAAATAATAAATAGGCCTTTGAGCCTCATTTTAACACAATTTAGAGGCATGTGGCTGCCACATCTCTTCTTAGAGATAAGCTATCATCACCTGAGCTAGTCTTATTTCCATTCTGTTTGTAAGCATATTTCAGTATTTGATATTAATGAAATGAAGTGTTATTTCTACTACATCTCAGTATTTATGGTTATATCTGTAATTTGTTGCGTTCCTGCTTAAATCCAGATCAGTGGTATCAAAGCAGTCTACTCTTTCTCCATTTTTCTTTGCATGTCCCCAACGAGGTTGGATATAAGGAGTTGGGGCTTGATCTGGTTGAACCTTTGCAAGATCAGCCTCGCAAACCCTAATGGCCGCCCACGGGGGAAGAAAATAAAGATGAGGGGGTAGGAGATCCAATCAAAATATTGCTCGAGGAGGCCCTCAAGAAACAAAGGAACGTGATGATGGATAACTTTGCCCAGATCCTTCAACAGTTGCCCACCGATAGCGCATCCACATCTAGAAGCCACTCTGGAGATTCCTCTCCTTTTAAGGTACAAGTAAATTTTGACATTCCTGTATTTGAGGGCCAAATAGATGCAGACACTGTAGATAAATGGTTAAATATGCTATAAGGATATTTTTCTATTCATGATTTTTCCAACCGAGAAAATATTACTTTTTCTCTTCTGAAAGCCGCCCCCCACATCAAGGATTGGTGGGAAACCTACTCTGAGCGTAAGGATGAAAGCACAACCTTACTGTTTTCAACCATACCCACTTGGAATTCATTCCGGGATGCCATTAAGGAGCAGTACTACCCTGTCAGGAGCTATGAGGATAAATACATAAAGTGGACAACACTGCGGCAAGGAAGGGACCAATATGTGCCGGAGTTTACCAATTTTTTTCATACCCTTCGCATGAAGTTGGATATCAAGGATTCTGAGAAACATTTGGTGCTCAAGTACCACGACTGCCTACACAGGTACATCCAGGATGAGATGGAGTTCCTGGATAACTCCTCGCTTAGCGTGGCATACCGATATGCCATCAAGATCGAGCAGAAGTTTAAACATAAGAAGCGAGACTTTGGATCTGCGAATCCAAAGCAAGCGAAAAGTTCCCCCAAACCGAAGAACAAAGGACAAAGCCAATGCGGGGCATCCTAGGACAACCCACCAAAGCTGTAAGCGAAGAAAAACACCGCAAAGTTGAAGAAGGACATGGGAAAGTGGTGTGATTTCCATAAGAGCTCTACTCACAACACAAGTGAGTGTCGGGCCAAGTAGTGACTAGTGGCGGATGCATGTTCTGACTCTGAGTTAGAACCCAAAAAGGGGAATGAAAAAGGGAAACATATTATCGATGCGGATCCCAATGCCACTGTTGCCACCACAAAGATCTAGAAGGAGGAACCCGAAGATATAGAGGAGGAGGAGCGCCTATTCCACTCCGAGATGTGGGTAAAGGGTTCCCCGCTACAGTTCATTGTTGAAAATGGGAGCCAAAAGAACCTCATTTCGGTAGAGGTCGTGAAGCGGCTGGGCTTACCAACCACAACACACCTACAATCGTACACCATCAGGTGGCTTCACCAAGGACGGGATCTTTGTGTGAGCCAGCAGTGTCGCCTTCCATATAGCATCAAGCCCTTCACAGATGAGGTATTATGTGACGTTTCTCCCCTTGATGTTTGTGAGGTATTATTAGATCAACCATACTTGTGTAAGCGACATATTATGTATGAGTCAAGGCCTCACGCTGTTATTGTTACTTTGGGAAATAATTTGTACAGGATACCAGAGATAGCACCACATATCGCCATATCTTTGGTTAGTGCAAAGCAATGCAGTAAGCTCATTTCCAAAACTAGGAAATTTGTATTCCTAATGATACTCCCTCAGGGAAAGAAGAAGATGGTGGCCATGACCTCCAGATAGGGCCCCTCCACACGACAATAATAGATGGACAAGGTCGTGGAGGAGTATGAGGACATCTTCACCTCTGCTGCAGGGGTGCCTCTGCACTATTAGGTCAAGCACTCCATCGATCTAACCCTAGGTGCACCGTTGTGCAATGGACCAATCTATCGACACTCCATTCTAGAGAACGACGAAATCAAGAGGCAAATTCACAAGCTGCTGCATAAAGGTCACATTCAGTTGAGTTCATCGCCCTGTGGGAGCTTGATTGTGTTGGTATAGAAGAATGATGGGACTTGGAGACTCTGTATTGACTATCGGGTGCTAAAGAATATTAATGTCTGAAATAGGTACCTGATCCCATGGATTGATGACATTTTGGACCAACTCAAGGGGGGAAATATTTTAGCAAGATCGACTTGAATTCCAGATATCACCAGTACCAATCAAACCCTCCGATGTGCAAAAGACTGCCTTCAAAGCCAAGGAGGGCCTTTTTGAATGGTTGGTTATGCCTTTTGGGTTGACAAATGCTCTTGGAACCTTCATGAGGCTTATGGATGACATCTTACGGCCATTCACCAACTCATTTGTAGTGGTATACTTGGATGACATCCTCATCTTCAATCAGAGTTGGGAAGAGCACCTCCACCACATATGACATGTTCTCCAAACACTGCGAAAACACAAGCTGTGTGCCAATTTGGAGAAATGGACTTTTGGCATGACCCAGGTTCAGTATCTGGGATACATTATTGATGAAAGGGGGGTGCATGTGGATCTAGCCAAGATCCAAGTCATTCGAGATTGGCCAACACATTCGGGATTGGCTAGCAACAACCATTTGAGATCGAGATAAATGCCTCTGACTATGCTATTGTGGCAGTCCTTACTCAACAACGACATCCAGTGGCATATCACAGTGAGACACTTTCAGACACAGTCCAGAAGTATCCCACTTATGATAATGAGATGTATTCCACTGTGTAGGCTTGTTAACAATGGAAGCATTACATTAGGGGCAGGAAATGATCATCCACACAGACCATCGACCCCTGCAGTTGATTCAGACACAAGGGAAGTTGCATAATGATCGCCATTAGAAGTGGTTCACATACTTGCAATAGTTCCATTTGAATATCAAGTATAAGGAGGGCAACACCAATAATGTTGTAGACTACCTTAGCCGACCACCGATCATGGCGTTAACCACCGTGCTCAACTCTTGTGGGCACATGACTTCTGATTAGCCACTTCTATACAAAAGTAACCTATAATTCGGCCACACATACCAGACACCCTTGGAGGGTCAGCAAGTTCCATATTTTCACCTCCAAGTTGCCCTGTTATGCCACCTGGGACACCTTTGTGTTCCTTCAAGTGAGCATGTCAAGATGATTTGGGAAGAACACTACAGTCAGGTCGTTGGGCATTTCGGGGTCGAGAAAATGGTGGCAGTACTACAAAAGTATTTCTATTGGCTGAATCTTCGACAAGATGTCGGGAAGTACATCAGATCCTGCACTGCTTGTACCATTGCCAAACCAACCATCAAGAAGCAAGGCGTCTATACTCCATTTCCTACCCCTAGTTGACCTTGGGAATCCATCACCATGGATTACATGTTGGGCCTTCCTTCTACTAAGCATGGAAATGATTGTGGTTTTGTGGTTGTCGACAAATTCTCGAAGATGGACATTATGGCAGCCTGTAAGAAGAATATCATAGCAGAAGCCATTGCTAAACTCTTGTTTGAATGAGTGTGGGTACACTTTGGGATCCTATAGTCTATCATCTCAGATCGAGACAACAGGTTCCTCAGTACATTTTGGTCTAGTCTCTGGTTGATGCTGAACACCAAGCTCACTAAGTCCACAACTTTCCATCCCCAAATTGATGGCCAAACAGAGGTTGTCAACAGGATGATTATACACATTTGGTACATGTACAATTGAAAGCATCCACTCACATGGGATGAGAGCCTCCCATATTTCTAGCACAACTATAACCAAGATCTCCACAGCTCGACTGGCCACAACCATTTTCAGGTGGGCTTGGGATTCCAGCCACTATGTCCCATTGTTGTGGACATACCATTTGCAACTACTCAGGAAGATCCGACTCATGTCCAGTCTAAAGCTAATAAGGTAAACAAATTCATTGAGCACATCCAACATATCCGATAGTAGTTCCATGAAATTATGGAGAAATCAAATGCCAAGTACAAGCAATGACATGATCAACATCGGGTGCCACACAAGTTTCTGGTGGGCGACAAAGTCTGGTTTCATTTGTAGAAGGAACACCTTACCGGAGCCTATCAGAAACTCAGACCACTCTGATATGGTCCTTACATAATTATCAATGTTGTGGGAGACAATGCATTTGAGCTCATCATTCCCCCATTATTTGGTCTGCACCCAGTGTTCAATGTGGACCACCTTTGACCATACTTCCCACAATTTCTAGACACATCAGACATTGTAGAACAACTCACACCTACAGAGTTAAATCTAGATTGCATGGAACAAGCTACAACTGATCGAATCATGGACATGTAGATCAATAATAGCTGACACCAAAGGATCCAACTATACCGAGTTTTCAAATCAGGCCAACTCCTTCACCAAGCAAGCAGCTCACCTGGGACCAAGTTCAGCAGAAGTTTCCTCATCTCATGGAGGAACTCAACGCAATGGGGACCATTGCTTTCTAAGGGGGGAGGAATGATCTAGGTGGATATTGGTGGCCACCCACCTATTCCACTTGGACCCATACCATTGTTTCTTTCATGTTTTCAATTTCCTTATTTGTAGCACAAGTTACTATTTTTGGCAAATTTTTGGGTCCTGAACTTTCAGAGTCGTTTTGAGGCCCTAAATGATGCTTTTTTTTGGGAAAAATGGGAGAAACAAGTGTTGCAAATTGATGTTTCTCATGTAAAAGTTGTATTCCTCGGATATATCTTTCTAACAAGATATTGTGCACGTCAAATGAAGATCGTATGCCAAAGTTACGACCTCGGGAAGTTGATGTACCAATTTATCCAAACAGGGCCCATAGTTTGGCGCTTCATCTCCTAGGGTTAGGTATTTGGATGTTTAGGGTTTTCCATTGTTTCTCAATAATAAATAGGCCTTTGAGCCTCATTGTAACACAATTTAGGGGCATGTAGCTGCCACATATCTTCTCAGAGATAAGCTACCATCGCCCGAGCTAGTCTTATTTCCATTCTGTTTGTAACAATATTTCAGTATTTGATATTAATGAAATGAAGTGTTATTTCTAGTACATCTTTGTATTTATGGTTATATCTGTAATTTGTTGCATTCCTGCTTAAATCCGGATCACCATAAATATTCCAAGGAATACTGCAGCGCGTGTGATGTTTGTCAAAGGACCAAGAGACTATTGTGAAGGGATGAACTTCCATTAAATCCATAGGTCACATTACAAGCATTTTCTAAATAGGTGATTGAATTCGTTGGACCTATCTAGCCACCGGGAAAAAGACGGGAGTGCATTATATTATCACTACAATTAAATACTTAACTAGATGGGCCGAGGCACAACCTATGAAGGATTGTAGTGCAGAAACTGCTACAAAGTTCATATTTGATTTTATTCTATCAAGGTTTGGATGCCCAAAAATTATGATGAGTGACCAAGGGACACACTTCCTGAATGAGACAATTGCGGCTTTAACAGAGCAATTCCAGATGTATCATCAGAAGAGTACACCATATCACCCCTAGGTGAATGGCAGTGTTGAATATTTCAACATGATCTTGGAGAATGCCCTTACAAAGGTGTGCAATGTTGATAAGAATGATTGGGATGTGTGCATACCAATGATTCTATGGGCCTATAGGACTATCTGTAAGAAATTGACAAGGAAAACACCTTTTCGACTTTTCTATGGACAAGAAGCACTAATGCCAATGGAAGACATAGTTCCTAGCCTAAGAATCTCAACAACGACCGAGATGGCAGAACACGACATCATGGAGGAACACCTCGCGCAGTTGCTAGCATTAGAGGAAGACCTCTTTTTGGTTGGCTTTCATCAGTAGGTACAAAAAGCTAGACAAAAGGTATGGCACGATCGACACATCAAGCAACGCACCTTCAAAAATGGCGATTTGGTACTAATGTATGACAACAAGTCTACCAAGTTTCCGGGAAAGTTTCAAATGTACTGGTTGGGACCATATATAATTAAGGACATTTCAGATGGTGACGTAGTTCAAATTGCGAAGCTAAATGGGGAAATATTCTAGGTAGGATTAATGGAAGCAGGGTGAAGGCTTACAAGGATGATCCCACCCCTATGTAATGACTACATGGATGCAGGAAAGTATTAGCACGTTTGGTGGTTGAAAGAAAGCGCAGGACTATAAAATATGCTGCCAAGGAATTTTTTTGTCGAAGAAGGCAAGCTACACAATGTGGTGAAGGAAAGCGCAGATGGAAGTTGCGACAAGGTAGATGCACCACAAGGAGTATTACCACTCAACCTACCCAGAAAATGACCATTGGAACAACTAAAATTCATTTGATGGCTATTTTTCCGTTAAAAGGTGCGAGGGAAGTGCATTTAAGGCACAAATCTGGGAGGATTTGTTGCCAAAACCACATTTATGAGCAAGATTTATGGGGAACGAACAATTTGAATTCAAATCGAATTATAAATATTGCACCCTGCTCCACACTTGGCCACTTTGTTTCTTGAGAATTTATTATGTGTTGTTGTGCTTCAAGAGTCAAGTGAATTATTATATGTCTGGTTATCTGAGTTGGGCAGAAGTTGAGCAAGAATTCCTAAAGAGGGGCATATGAAATATCATGACTGCAACACCACTAGTCCCTACTATAGCACCTAGGTTGCCGAGGCCAAAACCTACTGCCTCTGGGGTAAAGCAGAAAAAGCCACAGTAGGTCCCGATTCGGCAATCACTACGCAAAATCCCAACTGAGCGTAGACAGAAGGGTTGTATGGATAAGAACAAACAACCTATGGAACCCCAGGACCTGGATGAAAAATATTTGACTATGGAGATTGAAAATATTAGCGAAGAGGGTGTAGAGCCAATTTCTCCGCTACCGTTGTATATACCCCCAAAGAAGCCAAATGCCAAAGTAACTAAGGACCCCGACTCATTGAAATTCAAGGTATTCACGCCATTGCTGCTGGAGGAAGTACCTATTAAGGGCGAGATGTTGGCTTGGGTTCCATTTCTGAAGATGGAGGATTGGGATTTGGGTGATTATGTGAAATTTTTGTAATTAGAACCCAGTAAATACTTGAAATCGGTCTACTATGAGGAGGTGGGCATCACAAGGCTAGAACCATTGAAGTGGGCGACTGATATTAAGTGTGCAGGGTTGCTCAACATGTTGTATGTCCCACATTTTAGCCAAAGCATTATTAATACCATCTGTGTGTGCAAGTTGTTGGCATTGGTTCATGATGGCTACCTTTGGCTGGGAGGGCCTATCCCAATTGATGATATGCTGGTCCATAGAATCATAACGCTACCATATCAGGGCACAAACCTAGCAAATACTTTTGTGGGGAAGTCATAAGAGAAAAATCTCGGGATTAGATGAAGAGAGACTTCATGTTGGTGAAGAAGTCACATGGATACATCATTAGCTCTATATCAAATGAAGCTGTGTGGTTTACTGCATAGATCTTGGCAGGAAAAATAATGAGAAAGTGTCGTGCCGATTGTTGGGTAGTGTTATATTCTTTCCATGACTAGCCCACGTAGTTAACCGAGGGGTTAGAAGGCGGAAGGAGTCCCCCCTTCGTTGCGCCGATTGCGTAGCGAGCGGAGTCACAGGGAGTTTGAGGGGTGCAGATAACCCCACTCTATGGGGTCTGGGGCAGCGCCCCAGAAAATTTTGGTTTTGGACCCTATATTAGGTTGGGTGGACCTACCTAAGGTTTTTTGCATGTTTTTCACACATGGTTTTGGATGCGATTGTTTTCGGTCCATGGTTTTGGACGCGATGGTTTTCGGTCCATGGTATTGGATGCTTCGACATGTATAAATATGTATTGTAACATTGAAAGGAAAATAATGAAAAATCAAGTTGGTAGTCCCGGTTTTGGGATCCTGGGGAAAATCTCTGTGTATATGTGTTTTATGTGTTATGCTCTCGCATTGTTTATGTTATGGGTTTTAGAATTCGTATGCATGTAATATCTGTACGGGGTTTAAACCTACATAGATGAAGTACCGACACTAGTGTTATCCTTAGCTACGTAATGCAGCCAGGGTGTCCAATTCAATTGGGCCATCTACCTCTACCAAAAATTCTTGGAGGATTTCTGCAAAGCCCAGGAGGACATGAAAGCATTCCACTACACGTGTCTACTATTATTGATCACGCTGCTAGCTTGGAGGATGCTAGAGGATTCCCAGTTTCCAACAATAGATCCAGACTTGTGTGAGGTTGCAAAATTTGCCTCGTTGTGGGCGACGAAGGGCCCTGACCATGTCATTGAAAATAAAATGTTATGGGTATTGTTTGAATCATAAGTAAGTATGGTGATTAACCAAAAACTACGGTTGTCACCCACTGTGTTCAAAGAATATTGGCGCATTACAGATTTTAAGGTTGATTTCCATCATGTCTACATCTGCATGAGGCGCAATATGACGAAGAAATGGACGATGTTGTTTTTGGTCACCGAAGATGATATCACACGGTTAGTCGTTAAGTGGCCAACTGACTGGCTTTTTCCCATGGAGATTTTCTAAAGTATCATGGGGACTAGTGCCAAAGGCGCAACAGGCACTAGTAAACCAGTGTAGAAGGAAAAGAAGATGGTGACCATTGATCTAGAGAAAAATACCATGTAGGAACTAGAGTGCGAGTAGGACGAAGAGCCGAATACCGAAGAATTGGACCAGGGTACTAAAGACCCCTTTGTAGACTCGGAGAACGTTGGTTCTCCTTTTATTCTTAAGAAGCGAAAAAGGTTAAGTGAAGGAGGCACATGCAAGAAGAACAAGTCTGATAAGAATGCTTGTGCAGAGGCCATGGTCCTCACTGAAGGGGACCTTGATGAGATTGGAGACACTGTTCAGACTACGACAAAGGAAATTTTCTGCCCTATTGAAGATCAATACCAGTCCATCTTGTCAAAGGTCTAAGCGGACCTCACATAGTTGTAGGTTCAGGCGAGCTAGGTTCAAGCGAGCTAGTCTCAAGTGAGCGTGAAGCCAATGACATTAGGAAGTGTGCATTCGGTCCTCACCTTAGAGCTCCACGTTGTGCCCTTGCCTGATGGATCCTTATATCTGAATGAGGCCACAAAACAGGAGAGTGCCCAGCTATCCAAAGACACAAGTATTAGCCTCGTGACCCTCCTCCTCTCCACACTGCATGAGCTACTCCAAGGTGTAGCAGATGAGCTTAAGGTGCAAGAAAAATGAGCTCTCATGGTGATCAAGGATGCACAGATCACAAACCAACATATGTGCGATGAGAAGCACAGAGCACTCCAGGACTGTGATGAGGCTGCTATAAGAAGGGCATAGCTGGAGTAGGCCATTTCAAAAGTATGCAGTGAGCTCCAGATTCAGTCAGAGGCCACTTCTAAGGATAAGGTGCAGCAATTTGCAGATGCATTCATAGAATCAAAGGCATAGGTGGATAGAGTTCATTTCGATCTGCAACTCCAAATCACTGAGCTTCAATTAAAGTTGCAACCCACCACACCACCAGAGATCAGAGAGCAACACGAGGCTGCCATCATAACAGATAGGGCGAAGCTCGATGATGCAGTTAAGGAGTGTAGCCAACTATTTGATGAAGCTCAAGAAATGTGGGCTTTGCCGCAGGAGAACCCACAGGTGAAGAAGATTGAAGTTTCCATTCGAGATAAGCAACTCCAGTACGATGAGATAAAGGCGACGAAGCACACCCTAGCCCCTATACAATGGTTCACCCGATTGAAAGAGGGGACATCCCTGCAAGGATAGATTGAGGAGCTACAGAAGAAGATGTAGATCATCATTGCATGAATGCAACCATGGAAGGAAGAAGCAGGGAAACTCTCACAGACTATGGCAACAGACACATCGAACCATCGACTTAGTAGCAGATGGTCCAACTACAGAAAATTTGGTGGAAGAAGTGCGACAGGCAGCTGTTTAATGTGCAAAAGCACTTCAAATAGTCAAGTATTCATTCAACAGCTTGAAAGAAAATATCCAAAGCGTACCAGCGGAGTGGCTTGAGGACAAGTCACATAATTGTGTTGGGGGCCTGTTGGGATGGGGTCCCGTGAGTCAAAATTTGTTGAAATATTGTTAGTCTCCACATTTTAAGGAGCAGAGCATGTGTAGCACAGGTCAAATAGGAGTCAAGAGGTTTTAGGAAGGTGAAAATCCCTTATGTTTTGATATTTTTTTGAGATCCGCCCATGGTTTGCAGACCATGGTATTGTAATAATGAAGGATATATAAAGATATGTCTTAGAAAGTCTAAGGAAATCAATTAGTCAATCATTTGATATGATTTTGGGTCTGTAACTGTAGATCTTTCTATGTTTTTGGGAGAAGGGGAAGGCTCCTATAGCTAAGTGCGTGAAGACCTTGGTAAGTCCGCAACTGAGTGCATGGGCCCCTGCAGCTGTGTGTACAGGGTCTGGAGAGGTTGTAAAAGAAGATATGAAATAATAGAAAGATATTTGAAGAAAACCTATGTTTATTTTTATAGAATGTGTATTTTATGTATTTATGCACAATTGAATGATATTAATCAGTAATTTATCTTAATTTCTCTGCAAAGACCTAGATCATTTATTAGATATTGTTTTATGCATGATTAGATAGTTACACGAAGCTTATAACTTTCATTAACTGGAAATCATCTAAGTTTCATGAATAAGGGTTCATGAAGGTTAGATCTAAACTAAAATTGCAGAAAGCACATTATACCTCATCACACAACCTTTTGGATGTAGAACCCTAGTTCGAGCATCCCCCAATACTACCTCGGGTGAGATTGTAGCCTGTGCTATATGGGTTGTTGTCGAAAGGGCCTGTAGTGTGGGGTTTTGTTGGTTAGCGCAACTAACTCTGAACATGGGTCCAAGCCCCCTCAAGCCAACACATAGTTATATAGCCAACATTACCAAGAGTGATACTTCACACTGATTACTAGAAAAACCATTAAACCTAGTATTTTTTAAGACTTAGGTAAACCAAGGCTAGGAATATTTCTAAATTTTGAGCCTTTTAAAGCCAAAATACTCCATTAATAGTGTTATCAAATTTGTCTAAAATATGTTGGGACCATAGGATATTTTTCTAAACATTACATGGGTTGAAATCAATGTTGTTATTGTTAGTCTATTCCATGTCATAAATGATAAATGGATAACCCTTGGAGCATAAACAATATTGTCTATCAATTGTGTTTACCATTGGTGGTTAGGAGGATAGGTTGTTATCGTTCCTATCCAATTTCAAATCTTGCTTGTGACATTTTTTCCTCGTTTTTGTAATTTTGGTCTAGCTAGATACTGGTAATTTGAATCTCCCATATGTTATTAAGGGTAGGATACTATGTTCCAAACATTTTTAGAGTGTTTTCTCAATCAATTAGTGACATTGCTCTTGGCATATTGATGGTAATATAACACATTATGCAAGTCACCAATTTGATTATCATGGGTATAAATGCATTGATTCCACACTACACACTTTACAATGGATATAATCTTGGAATGTGGAATTGCGTAAGAGTTTCTTAGGGAATTATTTCTAAGAAAGTAAAAAGGAGATTATTTGCACTTATAACAAATTCTAGCCTCAACCCTCTATGAAAATTGTAGGTTACAATGTGCTTACATGCCCAACCAACGAGCCTAAAAAATGTTTGTTTACAAGAACCAAAATATTACAATATAGATAAGTTGTAGAGGTTGTTTCATTACAAATAAGTTGATGTCAAAGTGGTTGTTGTGACCTTCTCTTGCATTGCACCTTTTATTGGGTTGCTTGGGTGGGTTTCAGGAGATTCTATACATGATATATGTTCTAAGTAAATTTTCCACATCTAAGAGTGGACTTGTTGGAAAATTGATCAAAGTACTTACAATGAATACGTTTTCAAGTCCAATTGATTTGTTGTCGGGGTCATTTGTTGGTCGTTAATGAAATTATCTTATATTATATTTTTTCTACTTTAAAATTTAACAAAATCCAAAAGGAAAAGTACTTTAAATCCTTCCATAATAGACCATGAAAGAGAGCATCATTTCTTATTTCACTCGAATCCAACATTTACATCCCAAAAAACCATACTTGCATAAGTTGGAACATACATATGGAGAGTTTGCAAATATGTCAACTTTAAGTTCTTGTATATAGCATGCCATAATTTTGAATGATTTCTACAATGTCTTTTCCATATTGTTATGTAATAAATATTGAGGTTGTTGATAGGACAAGCTTAAAAAATCTCAAATAAAAACACCCTAACACTCAAAGGGGAAAATGTGAAAATACACAAGTAGATACCATTTATGTGTTTGGTTTTCACTTCATTACCCTTTCCTATCCAAACCAAAATTTTATAGTTAAACTTAAAATACTAAGGAGGTTAACATTTGGTGTGTGCAATGAAAGGGACTTGAACTGATCTACAATCATTCATTAACTACTTGGGACCTTCACCCGCCTACTCTAGATTTGTTATTGAATTGTATGGTCTCATATGTGTTGCAACTTCTATTTCATACACTATAATGATAAGTAGTGTGATTTGGAAACCACACCCACTCGATATAATGAATGTCAACATTAACAAATAGGAGAGTGGTTGGGTATTAGAACTTGTTAATATCGATCACTCTTTCATGAACATGATTCTACAATACAACTTTTGATGATCCAAATCATGTTGTATTGGTGTTAGATCTTACCACATTTGTGAATGACATCTAATGTGCTAGCGTGGTTGTTCTTTCCAATAAAACTTGACAACATCTAATGTTGTAATATTGCCAAATAGATTTGTCATGGACAATGATGTATGCTTGTTGTCTCTTGCCTTCTTAAGTTCATTTGTCCTAAATTTCCAATAATGGTTTTGGAAAAACCATGCCACTTACTTGTAAATGTAACCCCTTAAACTATCAAGAGAATTTATGAGGATCATACTATGTTGGATTATGGTGAAACTCTCTTCAACAATGACTTTATAAATTTCATGGATGTTATATGCCACAATGAAATTGTTGATTAAAAGCAAAATTCCAAGTGCCATTTAAATGAAATGGATGAAGTTAATTAAGAAACTTAGTAAAAGTCTTTGGAAATTGGATGCATATACTTAAGGGATCATTTATTAGTGGTTATATTTATGGGTTGCAGGATTTCTTTTCCCATTTTCAGCTAAAATCATTGTGTTTGATTCTTTTTATCAATCTTTTCTCAATGAATGATTTGTATGTTGAAGAAAGTGTAACTAGGTTCGATCTTCATAAATGTAATTTTTATCTTTGTACTTATAAAAGAAAAGAAATATTATTTTTGTAAATTATAGAAATGAGTTTCTTGCTCATTGCATAGGTCTAGAACATGTCAAAATTCTATAGGATAGTCAAAGAGTCAAAAGAAATATTGAATACCCTTAAGGGAATGCTACACCAATATTTATGTATTAGAGTCCAAGGAATACCTCCAAGAAAAGTCACAAGGCTCCTCCATATGTCGACATCATAAAAGGGAGCAATCTGAACTATATAGAGCAAGTCGACCTAATAGGAGGGGTAGACTCCTATATAAAAGGTCATACGACATCAAAAAATAATAATCATCTCATCTTTGAAATCAATGATGAAGGAAGGAAGAAAACCAAGTTTTATAGGGTTGTCTTAAGGCCTATTACAGTCACACGTGCGAAGGAAGGGAGGTTCTCTCTGTTGCCAAAACAACACTCCTATTACATTCATACAAAGATAATTGGTTGGGCTAGAAAAGAGTGCATATTAGGCCTCTTACTCAAGCGAAGAAGGAGACTACTCAAGAGAAGGAAAGAGAAGGAATCAAGCACCATTTTCTTGAAGATATCCCTCACACATATGACGAATTAGGGCCACACTGTTGCTGCATAAGACCTGTAACTATCAAATTAGGTAAAGAATAAGGTCTTCTTCCTAAGCGAGGAAGTCTACATCTCAAGCAAAGGAATAGAGAAAAATATTTCTTCTAGGGCAAGCATAACTAGGGTTGCTATCAGTTGCTGGAACAAGAACATAGTGGGAGGATGAAGTGGCAGAAGAAGGAGGACGAAGTACTACAAAAGAAAAAAAAGGCTTGACTTGTGCTTGAAGAATCTTCTTGTGAAGGGCCTACGGTTTGGAAATTTTCAATTGAAGCTTCAATAAGATAAATATGCAGAAGGGTTTTCCTCTCTAAGAGAGAGAGGTTTTTCCCTGGCTGAGAGCCAATATATTGTGTTCTTGTCGCTTTTATTTTGGTAAATATTTGATGAAGTAAGAGAACATATAATAATAATAACAAGAAGAAGATCGTGTGAATAAGAAAAGTAAAAGTACTTCACAAATTGTTATCATTTCTAGAAGAGTCTAATTATAACATATATGCCCTAGATTCTTCAACATGGTATCAGAGGTAAGGTGACACAACAAGGAAGGTCATCTCAAGAACACATACAAGGTTTAAGCATCAGATATACAAGCTAAGGGTTTCAAATCCATCAAAGAAAAGGAGGCCTACCATCTACCATGCTAGATCCATCAAGAAGGACTAAAAAGAAAGAAGAAGAGCCTTTCATATAAAGGCACCTACAAGAAGATCCATTCAAAAGAAGAATTTAAATCAAGATACATCATCTTCAAGAAAATGAAATCACTCCAATTCAAGCCTCACACACTAAGAACTCTTCATCACCAAGCAATCTCTTTCAAAGCACCTTGAAGGAGGCATTTTGAAGATGTCTAATATCCAAGAAGACAAAATCATCAAATCTTAAAGGAAGTAGCAAGACTTCTTCATCACTAGCAATATCAAGTAAGTATTTGTATGTCCTCTTTTGAACACATCACAATGTCTTTTTGCAAGTAAAGCAACAAATTGGTTGGGACTACTAATTTCCTTGCATGGAAAAAGAGGATTGATTTACTTCTTAAGGAGAATGAACTTCTAAACCACATCAAAGGGAGTATCACTATCCTTGCTAAGGAAAAAATTGAAGCCCTAGAAAAGTATAATAAGGATGAAACAAGGGCTCAAATAGTTTCAATAGAATCCATCAAGGAATCTCTCATTCCTTATGTTTCCAAACATGAAACATTGAAAGAAATCTATGATAAACTAGTGGATTTATTCTCAGTTAGCATAAATGGAGAAGTGATATCATTGCGTAATGAATTGTATAAGATGAAGATATCCAAGGAATAGCTCCCTACTTCATGAAAATCTCTGAGATGAGAGATCAAATATAAGAGTTATGTCTAACAGAGAAATGACAACTAGTACTCAATTCTCTACCTGTTGGGTTGTGTTATATTCTTTCCATGACTAGCCTACGTAGTTAACTGGGGGGTTAGAGGGGGGTGGGTAGCCCCCCTCTACGGGGTCCGAGGCAACGCCCCGGGGATTTTTTTTTTTTTGGACCCTATATTAGGTTGGGCGAACATACCTATGGTTTTGTGCATGGTTTTCACACATGGTTTTGGACGTGATGGTTTTCGGTCCATGGTTTTGGACGTGATGGTTTTCGGTCCATGGTTTTGGATGCGATGGTTTTTGGTCCATGGTATTGGATGCTTCGACATGTATAAATATGTATTGTAACATTGAAAGAAACATAATGAAAAATCAATTTGGTAGTCCCGGTTTTGGGATCCAGGGGAAAATCTCTGTGTATATGTTTTTTATGTGTTATGCTCTCACATTGTTTATTTTCTGTGTTTTAGAACTCGTATGCAAGTAATTTCTGTACGGGGTTAAAACCTACACTACCTGAGGAATGGGGAAACTTCACATCAAGTATATATGCCAAGAAGGAAGCTGCCCCACTAAATGAAATTTGGTCTCTATACAAAATTGAGGAGACTAGACTCAAAGCCAAAGATGATATGGGATCAAAGGAGCAAGCATTTTCTACTATGGGTAGGAGAAGAGGAAAATTTGGCAAGTTTGGTCCACGAAGGAAGGGTAACAGAGATATGTCCAAAGTCCAATGCTGTGGCTGTCAAGAATATTGACACGATAAGAGGGATTGTCCAAATTTAAGAAGGGCAACAATAAGAGGAAACGAGAAGAATCTCACATTACCCAAGAAGTGAAAGAAGAAGAGAAGAAGCATAAAAAAGAGACCCTCTAGATATCTACTATGATTAAAGTCAACTTCTTCACATAAGTCTTCTTTAAAGTTTTGGGTACCACAGGATCATGTAGCAGTGGGATAGAATGCATGATTTATGAGAATGACATCTTTAGGAATATACATTGAGAATTTTGTAGCGATAACTTAGATAGAGATATTAATGTAGGAAGGATGTAGCTATTGAATGACCTCATCAATGCAGAAAGGAATGATCATAATCAAATCTTAGAAAGCCACTATCATCAACAAGAAGGAGAATTTGCAGGATGAGGAATCCTAAGATCCTCTGGTGGAATCTTCAATATAAGGTTCACAACTTTCAAGAAAAGCAGATGTCTCGATAGGAATTCCACTTATGGGGATTCAAGAAAGGATGATATGCAGGCAAGGAAAGATGTAGCAAAGAAAAGGAGATTGAGGTAATCTCAATCAAGGAAGCTATCAAAGGAAATTGAGATGATCAAGGAAATAAATAAGATGAGGTATGTATGCATATATGTTTTTAGTTAAAGTCATGTCATCATTTGCATCAATGAGCATGGAGAATTTCTCTGGTAGCATGGTCAAGAATAATATCTCTTTCATTAAGAATATGCACAAAGGCATGGTTCACACTCTGAGAAAGGTCAACATGAGAAATTTCCTCATAAGGAGTATGAGGTGGCTGACTAAGCAACCTATGAAGAAGAATATAGGGAAAGATATAAAATATGAAAGGACACCATATTCACTAGGAATCATCATCCGACATATTTGTTGAAGGCATCTCCCAAAAGAAGGCACTAGAACTCTGACAAAGGAAGAAAAAGATCAAAAGATCCTTGACACTTGGAAAGAAATTGGAGATGTAAAAATGAAGGATGTTGATGATTCAAGCCAACAAGATCTCATGATGAAGAGACATCTCGTAAGGTACTATTTGATTTAATGTTTTGATTTCTTGAATAATATCTAGATGAGTTCATGCAAGGCTAGTCAAACAAGAATTGTAAGTACAAGTACAACTAGCATTCATATGGTGGATGGAAATTCCTGAAGAAACATAATGAGGAAGAAGTAGCCATATGATGAAGGTTCCAGATATATATCAAGAATGCCACTTTCCATGAACACATAAATGACATGACAAACTAATAAAGAAAGTGATCGATGGCCAATGCCCTACAAGGAAGAAGATCAATTGAATTTCATGACATTAAGGAAAGAAATTGATCAAGCAGTTGAAGGACCCATGAAGAAGAAGTTACTGATGTAAGAAGAGTCCCTAGTTTAGAAGGAGCTTGATCAAGTCCCTAGTTAGAGGGATCTTGGATACATTCCTTCACGGGAATGGGCTTATCTTCCCTAGTCGAGAGGGAGAGATAGACACAACATTCTTGTCTTCACTTGGGAAGAAAGAATGGAAGGATTAGGTAGTAATATGGTATCTGATACTCTTTGAGTATGTTTAGGGAATCCAAGATAAGAGTAGGAAAGAGGACCGATATTCTTTGAGGGCTGGGAACCCAAGATAAGAATAGTCCTAGAAGGAAATACTCAGTGAACACTCGAGTGGGTATGTGCCTTGAGAGACAATGATGAAGGTGTCTATAGTCATTGGTCTCACCAACATTGTGCTATGATATAATGAGAGATAGAGCTATTAGTCAAGGCCTTGTTGTGGAAACAATGTTGGTTACTATGATGCTATAACAAATGGATTACTAATCTGATTTCTCTTATGTGAATTCTTCATATTGAAAATGGCTAAACACCTTGTAATGATAGATGAATACCTCCCTACTTAAGAGGGAGCGTTGAAGAAAGTGTAACTAGGTTCGGTCTTCAGAAATGTAATTTTGATATTTGTACTTGTAAAAGAAAATAAATATTATTTTTGTAAATTATAGAAATGAGTTTCTTGCTCATTGCATAGATCTAGCACATGTCAAGGTGCTATAGGGTAGTCAAAGAGTCAAAAGAAATATTGAATACCCTTAAGGGCATGCTACACCATGTATATTTATGTATTAGAGTCCAAGAAATACCTCCAAGAAAAGTCACAAGCCTCCTCCATAGGTTTACATCATAAAAGGAAGTAATCAAAATTATAGAGATCAAGTCGGCCCAATAGGAGGGGCAGACTCCTATATAAAGGGTCATACGACATCACAAAAGAATAATAATCTCATTTATGAAGTCAACGAAGAAGGAAAGAAGAAAGCTGAGTTTTATAAGGTTGTGTTAAGGCTTATTACGGTCACACGTGTGAAGGAAAGGAGGTTCTCTCTGTTGTCATAACAACCCTTCTATTGCAGTCATAAAAATAGAATTTGCTATGAAACCAGCTCAAAAAAAGATAGGAAAGAGAGATAAACGCCTTAGAATTCAGCCTCTTCGAGGGTGCAACCTCCTTTACATTACACAAATGAACAATTATTGAATGATACAAATGACATGACCTCCTTTCTATATATAGGATTCTAAGGGGTCATAATATAATCAGAGCCAACATAACAATAATAATGTAAGGGCACAATAATAAAAATAATGGGCTTCTATGGGGCACAATAATAACAATATGGGGACTACATGGACAGAAAAATATAATAAGGGGGTTGTACTAATAACAATAAGGGGTTACACTAGTAGTATAGGGACCTAACATGCCCCTCTCCTTCAAAAATTGTTGTCCTCAACGCTTGAGTAGTTCTTGATGCTTATGTATAAAATTCCATGTGGAATCTTCAGCGGGTAACTTCCACTTGATGAGATACTCTGAAATTGATTGATTTCGTAGCTGTCGACTTCTCAGTTATGTGAATGCTTTAGGTTCCAATATGATTTTTCCTTCCTTTTCAAGTTCTGGCAATATTGTTAGAACTGGGATCTTCGACAACTTTTGAATGAGTTCCCACCTTGCTTCGCCATTATTCCATTCATCGCTTGCTTTGTTTATCAAATTTGGTTGGATAATTATACCAACCTCTACCATTTCTGCAACCATATGTTCAATTTCACTCCTTTGGGCATATGGATATCTATAAGACCTAATGTTTAGAGGAACACTTCCTAGAATCAACTGAATATCATGATCATGATCATGAATACGTGGGAGAACTTTGGGAGTCTCAAATACCTTGGAATGATTGTCTAACACTTTTTGGAGATCTGGAGAAATAGATGATTTCGATGTGGGAACCATTAGCGAACATAACTGTGCAATTACGTCTCGTTGTTCTTTATTTAGAAGCTTTGTCATTCCGTTAGAGCTGATTATCTTTCCTAGTTTCCCTATCATACCCCTTAATTCAACTTCCTTTCCTTCCGAAGAAAATTTCATGAAAAGTTCTTGAAAATGAAAAGCTATTGTAACCAAGGATTGTAGCCATTGGACTCCTAGTATGACATCAATACCACCCATTGGAACGGAAAGCATTGGGCTATTCAATACATATTCTCCCATGGGTAGCTTGATATTATGGCACTTTCGAGAGCAATTTACGGTTCCTCCACTTACAACCGTCACTTGAAACTCTGGTGTTGGATATAGGAAGAATTTCAATTCCTTGGCTATCTTACAATGAATAAAATTATGGCTACTGCCCGAATCAATCAACACTATTACCTTTTTCTTCTTGATATGCCCTTCTATCTTTATAGTTTGAGGAGTGTTAATTCTGACCAATGCATTACAAGATATGGTCGGATTCATTTCTTCTTTCTCTGGTGTTGGTTCCTAGTGAGTATCCTTTTCTTTTGATGTTTCTTGATACTTTTCCTCTTGATATTTCACTACTTGAACCTTCTTCTTCTTGCTATGTCCTTCTATATTGAGAGTTTGAGGAGTGGTAATTCCTGCCATTGCAATACAATATGTGGTCAGATTCATTTGTTCTTTCTCTAGGGTTGGTTCCTGGTGTATATCCTCTTCTTTTGATGTTTCTTGATCCTTTTCATCATTAGGAGGCCTTTCTTGTAGCAGATTTGTCCCACCTTTGTTCAAACGTTCCATGTCTTTCTTCAAATCTTCCATGCATTTCTTCCAACATGCTTTCATACCATTGATATCAGTTTCCATGGCATAGATAAAATTATTTATCTTTTGCTTCTCCAGAATATCATTTACCCTTATATTCAATTTTTGAAAGTCCTCAATGTGCTCTACCATTGAACCCTTTTGTTTGAGATTAATCAATTGGCTAAAGAAGGTGTTGCTCTTGGTAGCCTCATAATGTGCTATCATTTCCTCCGCGAAAATTGATCACGTGACAAGTGGTTTACGAGAACAAAGCCCTTTATACCATAAAAATTGATTCGGTTCTAAATAATTACATGAAATATGTACCTTTTGTAAAAGTGGTACACCATGTAGATCAAAATATTTCTCCATCTATAGTGTCTAATTTATCGGATCCTTGCCATCAAACTTCCTCATCTCTCTTTTTCTTGATTTCAGGAGCTTGATCTTGAAACAAATATAACTCTGTAATTTCAGATCTTTAAGTTTTGAAATTTTGGATTGTAATATTCCTTTGAGACCTCTTTCTAGCTCCACAAGTCTGATTGCAATTAGGTTCCTGATGAAATATTTATTCCCAATCTCCCGTGATGACCTAATTATAGACTATTTCAGTAGAGCGAACTTGTACGACGTGCCACGTGTCACTATTTCAACCTTAGGTTCTAAAAATTATACCCAAACAAAATACAGTCCGTTCTCTTTCTGTAACTTCTTACGAAATTTCAATCTGATGCTAAGAGAGAAAGTTATGACGATTTTCCCAAGGTCACCTGTTTAGGATGTAATTCGGGAGTTTGCAAAAACCCTAACATCCTCAGATCATATATCCGAAAATAGAGCGATCCAAGATTTGAAATTCGAACCTGACATTCAAACCGATTTCTTCACAAATGGGTTTTTTTTTAGCTTCGAAAACTTTGTAGTGAAAACGCTATAGTGAAAATTCCATGATGACCTGTTTTAGATGAAATTATGGAGCTTACAAAAACCCTAAATTCCTCAGATCATATCTCTAAAAATGTAGCGAGACAAGATCTAAAATTCGGGCCCGAGGTTCAGGGCGATGTCATCTCAAATGGGTTTTTGGTTTAGCTTTTGAAACGTTGCAAAAAAAAGCTATAGCGAAAATGCCACGATGATCTCTTCGGAGTAGCAAAACCCTAGAATCCAAAGCTCTATACCAGATGTTATGAAACCAACTCACAAAAATATAGAAAATAGAGATAAATGCCTTAGAATTCAGCCTCTTTGAGGGGGAAATCTCCTTTACATTACAGAAATGAACAATTCTTGGATGATACAAATGATAAGACCTCCTTTCTACATATAGGAGTCT
This sequence comes from Pinus taeda, assembly GCA_000404065.3. Taxonomy (NCBI): domain Eukaryota; kingdom Viridiplantae; phylum Streptophyta; class Pinopsida; order Pinales; family Pinaceae; genus Pinus; species Pinus taeda. Next base: position 23,085 of record APFE031672920.1, on the reverse strand, counting down.
AAGGGGTCATCATATAATTAGAGCCGACATAACAATAATAATTTAGGGGCACAATAATAACAATAGTGGGCTATGGGGCATAATAATAACAATATGGGGATTAAATGGGCACAAAAATATAATAATGGGGTTGTACTAATAACAATAAGAGGTTACACTAGTAGTATAAGGACCTAACAAAATTGGTTGGGCTAGAAAAGAGTGCCTATTAGGTCTCTTACTCAAGCGAAGGAAAGAAAAGGAATCAAGCACCATTTTCTTGAAGATATCCCCTCACACGTGCGAAGAATTAGGGCCACACTGCTGCTACATCAGATCTGCAACTATATCAAAAAGGAAGAGCTCGATTGGGTAAAGAATAAGGTCCTCTTCCTAAGTGAGGAAGTCTACATCTCAAACAAAGGAAGAAAGAAAATATATCTTCTAGGGAAATCATAACTAGGGTTGCTATCAATTTCCAGAAGAACATAGTGGGAGGACGAAGTGTCGGAAGAAGGAGGACAAAGTGCTACAAAAGAAAAGAAAGGCTTGACTTGTGCTTGGAGGATCTTCTTGTCAAGGGTCTAGGGTTTGGAAATTTTCAATTGGAGCTTCAGTAAGAGAAATTTGCAAAAGGGTTTTCCTCTCTAGGAGAGAGAGGTTTTGCCCTAGATGAGAGCTAATATCATGTGTTCTTGTCTCTTGTATTTTGGTAACTTTTTGATGAAGTAAGAGAACGTAATAATAATAACAAGAATAAGACCGTGCGAATAAGAAAAGTGAAAGTACTTCACAAATTGTTATCATTGCTAGAAGAATCTCATTATAACATAGATGCCCTAGATTCTTCAACATTGTAATGTATTGGGAAAGGTAGCTATAAAAATCCATGCTTGCAACAATGGACCAATTGCAGAACAAGCAACAAACTGGCAAGTGGAAAATGACTTGTATGATGTATACTCAAATTTTTCAAGGACATAAGTGCGTGTAGAAGGGGGAGATGGAGTTGACATTTTGTTGATAATTATTTCTATTTTTTGATGCCTTAATATATATCATAATATATTCTTTCATGAGGAAATCAATCCCTCTAGTTCAAAGAGAGTTCCTTGTGTATAATTATTAATGTGAAATATTATATGAGGAAACAAATTCCTTGAGTTTAAAGAGAGTTCCATGTGTATTATTATTATTATCTTTTAATGACTAGAGGAATCAACAACTTGGTTAGTTTCATACTCACATGACACATGATCGATTCTGACTGCTACGAGATTAGTGTTTATCATTATTAGTGCAGACTCATTTATTTCTAGCTATATTCAATTGTTTGTTGTAACATTTTTTTTCCAACAATAAACAATGTGGTGGGTTAAAATATAACGGAAGTTTTTAGGATTTGAGGTGAATAGCTACAATGTGTTTTGTCATTCCATTTTTTATCAAGTTTGAAAGGAATTGCTAATAGTGAATTGTGGATGTGTGATGGAAATTTATGCCTCATCATGTATTAGTCAATGAATGAATGGAGTTGGTTCTGATGGTAGTGTTGATGAGTGAAACTATTACAGTAAATAATCAAGCGATCCGATCCAACCCAAGAGAGAGATTAAACTAGACTTTCCCTTATTTGCAATGATTGAATCTTATAGATTAATGGCCTCATTACTAATTTCAATGCAATTTAACATTGGAAATAATTACTTACCAATTGAAATACCTCAAAACTCTAATATATAGAAATGTAAAACAACATAGGTTATAATTTGACAAACATGATTAATCCAACTTTGCTAGAATATAGGATCATAAAATACAATAATTGCATAAAAGGAAATGCCATGCTAATTTAATAGATATTAAAATGACTAAACGATACTGAATTAATTAAAGAAAATAACAACTATTCTAACTATGCAACATAAGAGACACACACATTGAATAGCTTGTTAATGCACATATACTTGGTATGGAAGTCCATAGAGATAGCAATTCGAAAGAATCCCGCTGTGGAAACATGGGGTGAAACTAGCATCTATATTAATTAACTATAAATCAAAGGAAATATATATCTAATCTATTTTGTAAAGAACTAAATGCAAAAATATATATAATTCTGCTATTAATTAGAACATAACATCACAAACTACTCTAACTATATAAAAAGAAATGTTACTTTAATTTAATAGATATCGAAATGACTATACAATACTAAATTAATGAAATAAAATATCAATTATTTTAATTATGTAGCAGAAAAAACACAAATGGAGAACGATTAGGCCGCCATCGCTCGACCAACGGGAGAGGAAAGTGGGTGTCCAAAATCCAGGAATATGACATGGAGATTAGGCCAACTCAATTGGTTAAGGGAAAAGGATTGGCCAAGATGCTTACAGAAGGGAATGAGAAGGCTTTAAGCATGAACGAAGAAGAAGGTGGTCCAAAGATGGTATCTGCGGTGATGGAAGAGTTAGAGCAACATTCATGGTATTCGGACATTATTGACTATTTGAATAACTTAACATGTCCGGATCATTTGGTTTATCACAAGAGAAGAGCTTTGAGGTTGAAAGCATCACGGTACTGTATGATTCAGGATCCTTAGAAAAAGTCTCTCTCTCTCTCTCTCTCTCTCTATATATATATATATATATATATATAATTCATTTTTATATGTATGGTAGTTAATTAATTTTTATACAATTGATTGAGAGTAGGATGTATTACATTTATACATTGCAAACAATCTTTGATGGATGAATGTGTGGATAGAACAACACATACAATGTTATGGTAGGTTATCATGGGAAGGGGTGGTTAGATTGACTAAATATGCTCATTGTAATCAAGATACCAATGTTGCATTGAGGGAAATTGAATTAGCATTTGCTTTAAAAGATATACAGGCTAGCATATTTACTCATATTTTTTTAGTTATCTTCCTTTATCTCAATGTATGTGGTCTATTATTTCTTAAGATATTTACTAAGTCTAAATATGTTTATTAATTCACAATGCATTTTTGACGTGTTGGGCATATTGCAGTTGAAACGCCACAAGGTTATGTAGTGCAATAACCATAAATTTCACATCAAAAAGTTGGATGACAAGAAGAAAACCTCTAATTATGGGATAACTACAGTCTTTCAGGTCACTAATGTTTCCTTTAGAAGTGATGGGCATCTAGAGGTTTTCGAAAAAGATACTATGTATATTTGGATGATATACTTGAGTATGACTTTAACTCCATTACATTAGTCATCATTGAGGTCAAATGGTACATTTTACGAATGAGTGAACATGATCCTAAAAGAACTGTTATTAAACATGCTAATGGATTTACCATAGTCAATATAAGGACAATTGAGCTAGGTACAAAAACTTATGTTCTTCCAAGCCAATGTGAGCAGGCCTTTTACTCAGAAGGTTAATGTAAAGTGGGTTGGTTATATGTTGTTAAATATGATCCAAGAGGAAGGCTTGTAAATTATAATGTAGTGCAAGAGGATGATATTAAAGAATAAGATGATTTAGAGGAGCAATTAGATGTGTATTGTAGCTACTACAACAACCCTCCTCAATTTATGCCAATGCCTTGATCCTGGGAGAATTGAGGTGCCCACCTAGTCAAGTTAGCTCAATTTTTCCTTGCAAATTGATGTGCCTCCCACATAGATACAATTAAAGGCCCATTTGACCATCCCATGACACATTGTAACCTCTCTTTTTGCATTTGATAATATATTTTTTCAAGTTATAATGTGTTCTTAGGAAAGTTAGGAGGTATTTGCTCTATCATGTAGCCTAATGCATTGAATGTGAAGGACAAAGAGGATTTATTGTGTAGAACACGTTGGAGACTAGTAGGAGAAGATCTAGGAGGATTGTTCCTTGCATCAACCCATCAACAACTCGGCTGGATTATGAGCAGTTACTACCCCTTTATGGCTTTGAGTACACCAGGAGACCATATCCACTTTTGTAGGAGTTTTGCAGGGAAGCAACCCTCCCTTCAAGGAGGTTTCCCCTTAATCATTTTTGTATACATAAGAGATCCTAGTAGATCAGTACGGATTCAAATTCTAGAGGAAATATAGTGACTATTAGAGAAGAAGACTTATGCTTGTTATTTCCATTGTCATGTTAGATGTTTGAACAATTTTGAGATTAATGAAAAGCATCATTTTGTTTCCAGTCTAAGTTTTCTTTAAGGGAGTTGAGTCTCGTTGGGTCAGGGATCATCTCAAGTGTTCAAGCCCCTTCCTTTGTATATTGCTTTATGCATTTCTTTTGCATACACTTAGTCTAGCTGTGATGTTCTACAAATTTGGTTTATGAGAAAAACATTGTCTCTGCATGTTGATAAGTGAGCTCTCTTTGGAAGCTTGGTTGTGTACCCTATGTGGACAAGCACCAAAATTAGTTTTTCCTTTATGCAATAAGTAGATTATGTTCCAAATTCAACTCATCCTTTTACTACTATTTTGTTTTTGCAGTTAATGTTTTGGTAGTCATTTAATCACCTTGCTTTTATTAGTTGAACATGTATTTTGTGTGGAGATGTAATCTATTGGTTCATAGAGTAGAATAACATAATTTTCTATGCATGAGAATCACCTCCTTCAAAACCCCTCCTTCCATTTCTACTCGTTTTTGCAAATTGTATGCGTGATGGAAATTACCTCACTAAGCTACATGAGATTGTTAGTTTTTATTTTCCCTTGCACAAGTCAGTCGAATGAGTAGACATGGGATTAGTAAGGTCTCTTTCACCCTTCCATAGCTGATGACACCTTCTTCCACCTTTAGACCACTCCTAAAACCATAAGATTGCTCTCGGATGCTTTCCTGTAGCAATCCTGTATCAATACATAGAATTCTTCATAACACGTCCAACATTGCCTCTAAAACTTGTTTTTTTCTTCTCGTCACTCCAAAACGTCCTATAATCCTTAAAATTGAACATGAGAAGATTAGAGACCCTCTATATACCTTCAATCCTGCAACTAGGGTATATTGTTTTGGTTATGTTAAATAGAATGGAAGAAGTTTATCTTGAGCACTTTTGGGCATTTAATTGCTTTTACAAATAGAATAGAATTTACCTTGTTCACAATACCATAGATTTGTTTCCTACAAAATAATTTAGAGTTAATTTCATGGCATTTACTTTCATGCAACTAGCCTAGGGTTACTTTCTTACTATTTACCTTTTGTAAGATAGATTAGGATCTCTTTTCTAGCATTTCCTTTCATGCAAATAGATCAATTTTCATAGAACAATTTATGCTTCAGTTATCTATTTTCTTGCAAAGTTAAGCTAAATGATTTTCCTTTTTGGATTTTTCAAAGCGGTCTTTGAATATCTCAATTCAATTCATTGCTTTAGAATAACTTAAGTATAATCTTGCTTGTTGTGCATACAAAACTAACACCTCTTAAGTTAGTACAAACCTCATATTGATAAATTAAAGTTGGAAGCCTCGGGAGTTGGAACATTCTTGTTGTAATACTAGGAATGATCACAAGCCATGGCTAGAACTTGTAAGTTGTGATTGGGTTTTTCTTGGATTCAGATAGTGGGGGAAGGCTTGTGAGCATGGTTGAACCTTAATGGCCAATCCAACATCAATAAGGAGCACTAAGCCTTAGTTGAAGAGTAGAGAAATACCTTGAAACTCTTTAGCCTATAGAGGTGAGTCCTAGGGGAAGATTTCAAGGTGAGTCCTAGTGTAATGTCCCCTTGAGCCTCTAGCTAGTATTATAGTTCCTTGGTGACCCTCATCCCAACACTATTGCCTTGAACTTAGCAATGCAACTTTGTTTTAAACCTCTAAACTCCTGTGTAGCACCCTCATGCACACTAAGCCTTCACTATAAGACTCCTATGAGCCTAAAGGTAGTGTTATAGCCTTGGTAAAATGCTTGTTTTGAGTCTTTCTCTCAAAGTTTTGACTTTTAAAGTTGCCATAACGCATTACTAAGCCTTATTCCATCTATATTGCATCCTCCTGGGCCTAAATAAAATGGTACAACATTGTAACTTGGTCTTCAAGCCAATTTTTATCCTTTTCTGACCCTCCTTAGTGCTCCATTGAACTTGTAGCTAGTGCTATAATACCCCACTAAGCCTCAGTCCAATGTTATTTCCTCAAAATTTCTATTTTGGGCCCATCTTTTGCCCCCCCACCTCTATATGTCCCTCCATTAATCCTAGCCTTAATTCATCGCTACGAGCTTCTTTAAGCCTCAAGAAAGCAACAAAATGACACTCTATAGCTTTTATCTCAATATTAAGATGTTATGAAACCAGCTCAAGAAAAGATAGAAAAGATAGATCAACGCCTTAGAATTCAGCCTCTTCGAGGGCGCAACCTCCTTTACATTACATAAATGAACAATTCTTTGATGATACAAATGAAAAAACATCCTTTCTATATATAGGGGTCTGAGGAGTCACCATATAACCCAGCCGACCTAATAATAATAATATAAAGCCACAAAAATAACAATAGAGGGATTCTATGGGGCACAGTAATAACAATATGGGGACAATAGGGGCACAACAATATTAATAAGGGATACAACTACAATAGTAATGGGGTAATCACTAGTATATAGGGGACCCAACATCCCCATAGAGAGTGGTTCTGCAAGTATGAGAAATACCATGGTGGTGATGTCTTCTTAGGGGATGACAGGAAGGCGAGAATCGTTGGTCGTGGAAAATTAAAGTTGAAGTTGTAAGATGGAAGGGTTAAAACACTTCCGGGTGTTTTACATATCCCTGCATTGGCCAGAAATCTGATTTCTGTAAGCAAGCTGGATGATGCAGGTGTAAAAATAATGGTTTAGAAGGATACCTGCAAGATGGTTTGGGGAGCATTGGTATTGATGCAGGGAGTTCATATTGGAACTTTGTAAAAGTTACAAGGTAGCACTGTTGTTGATGGGTGCAACAGTTCTGTGGCTCCTGAAAGTGGAGCAGAAAATCTAGTGGTCTCTCGAGAGAAGACCATGTTGTGGCATCAAAGGCTTGGACATATTGAAGAAAAGGGCCTTTGAATACTTCATGGTAAAGGTATGGTAGAAGGTATGAGTAATAGCTCTCTGGATTTTGATTTTTGTGAAAATTGTGTATATGAGAAGCAGAATCAGGTGAGTTTCCCCTCTTGTGGTAAGAGGGCGAAACAAATATTAGATCTTGTGCATAGTGATGTGTTTGGACTTGTGAAGATTCCATCACTCGGTAGGTCTATGTACTATGTATCATTTATAGATGACTTCTCAAGGAATACATGGATATATTTCCTTAAGAAGCAATATGAAGTCTTAGACTGGTTTAAAGAATTTAAGGCTCTGGTGGAAAACCAGACAGAGAAGAAGATAAAGGTGCCGAGGACAAATAACAATGGAGAGTTTTGCAATAAGGAATTTGAAGAATTCTGTAAGAAGTGTGGTATAGCACGGAAAAAGACTACTCCATATAC